>OMLM01008434.1:86159-110675 GCA_900302695.1 Helostoma temminkii
TCCACATATTCCTCTAGTGTAAATCTCTCCAAGTGTCGGTGCTCCTACAGGCCATGATTAATGTGATCGAAGCTGCGTTTCTCTTTTTGTTTATGCGTTCCCAGGAAGCTGTAGGGGAGTTGTGGCACAAGAGAGAGTGATTCAGCGTTCGGGCCCCTCTGCCACTGCTCCCCCCACAACCCACCCGCCAATTGTTTCCGGATTCTTAAAGGAAAGGGCTAATTAGTGAAGTATTAATATCACCCAGGGCTGGACTAACACAAACTAAAAGAGAGTCTGCAGATAAAGCCTGCCTCAGCGTGAGAGCTCAGAAATATCTGCACACTTTTATCTGCACTGAGCAGCCTACCACTCTGAGCGGGAGAGGTGCTGATGGCCAGAAATACAACACACACACACACACATACACACACACATCACAGTCCATATGTCCAAGCACTTGCACACCTGCATCTCAGGTTCCATGCGGTTCTCTGCTTGTGCAAACACAGTGCAAAGATAATCTCCAAACCAGTCAATGACAATGCACGTGGACTCTGACATTCGACGTGTATGAAATAAGGTCTATGTAATTCATTTTAACACATGGAGTTATTAACAAGCAAACTGTTTTGCTGGGAAATATGTAACTACCAGTGCTATAAAGGTGAGAGAGCATCAAACACAGCTGCAACAACGTATTGGAGAGTATTTGGTGAGTAACGTTTGTGTTCCTGGGGAGTCGAGACTGAGTCAGCACTCTTCCTCCTCTACCTTGCATTGTTGTCACCAGCATAAAAGCTGATTTCTGGTGAAATGAACATACCAAAGGCATCTTATTTCAAGCGAAGCCCTTTCAGAATGTGAATGTGAAATAAAAGTGAGAAGAAAATGTAGCAAAGTAACAACGTTTGTCATGGTTAGATTTCCTGTGTCGTCTGGGTTGTGAATGATGACTTTCATTCAACAGTATATTTTATCTTAATGTGGTTTTACATTTCGAACCATTATTTCACCTACCATTCACAAGCCAATTTGGCTAATGATTAAAACTGTTAACTCAGTAAACATTTATCATTATATTTAGAAGACAGTTTATGATTTTAGCTATTTCGACCCCCTGCTACTTCTAGCTTCAAACTATCACTTTTAGTTTATGATTCTAGTATTGTAGCTACTTCAGCCATGTATCAAGCCATGTGACAGATCCAACATGTTTAGGTCAGTAGTAGATGTGTACTGTACATTGCAGTCACAGATGCCTATTATGTTATATACAATACTATAGATAAATATTAATGAAATTAGTGGTCGTGACACCCACCAGTTATTCTCTTTAATGCAAGTATGAAACATACATGAGCAAAGCTTATCCACAATCTTTCTTCTTTTCTTCTTTCTTACCACACGGGTCAATATCTAAGAAACAGATGTGTGCAGCTGTATGCAGCTACGGAGCACTGAAATACACAAATGCAGTTAAAACATAAACAGACTCAGGTAAACTCCCTTGTAAACTCAGATTGAGTGACTATTTAAACTTCCCCTAATCTTTTCTGCTCAACTCTAAAATGTTATCTTAAAATTAAAAACAATAAATCTGAAATTATAATATAATATAATATAATATTTTAGCACAAAGATGCGCTACACTAACTAAAATAGGTGACGTGCCACTCAGAGTTTAATTTAAAATGAGACATTTGTTGTTTGCGCATCAAGGTTAAAGAGACACTCATGAGAAAAACAAATTTCACACTTTTCACTCACAGTTCTGCAATTCAGAGCTGTGAAAAGCTATTAGAGCATGATGTCTTTTTGATTTTATAGACACTTTTCAGATGCAGATGAAACAGGGTATCTGAGAGTTTAAAGTAGAAACATGATGTTTTTGTCAAGGTGAGACAGAAAATAGGAATTATAAGGAATGAGCTATATTCCATAAAAAGGTGCAAATAGGGTAAAGCAGCCTGTATTAGGACAGTGATAGTGTACATGTGAGAAATGATTGTACTAATCAAAATTATATACCACACATGTAATAACCTGTAATCAAATCAGACTTAATTTGACTACATAACTATAAATGTAAAGCTGAGTTAGGGTGAATAAAAAATCTCTTTTAAAAAGACACACACTTACACACATACACACGTACTGCTTTTCCACCTCTGGAACTTAACCATGATAATCTAAATGAAAAATGTGGCAGTTGTTGTAATTTGTCCATTCTGCTCCTTTATTAATTCCTGTCAGATGAAATGGACATTGGACTGTAAAAAGATGGATACTAGTGTTGTTCAATCAATCAGGAGCAACATCCATTCATTGACAATGAATGGTGGCTGTTCCTGCCCCAAGATCTCCCATGTATCTGTATGTGTGAAAACCCAGTGAAGAAAAATGAGGGACATCATTATTATTTACATAATGTGTGTGTGTGTATGTGTGTGTGTGTGTGCGTGTGTGTGTGTGTGTGTGTGTGTGTGTGTGTGTGTGTGTGTGAATGCCTACAAATTAAATTATGACCAGATAAACGAGTGCATATTTTTTGATCAAGTCATACTATACATGCAAATACAGACTAATGAGACAAAACATTGTGACCATTCACAGAGTAACACCCCTGTTGCCTATGGGGATGTGTAACCATAGAGAGGAGCTTGGAACAATAGAAGCAGGTCACCTCGTCTGATCAGTCTTTCCCTTCACATAGACACTTTTGTACCTGTTCACCATCTACCAGCAATCAGGTGGTTGAACATGATGTTTTGGTTCGTCTGAGCATTTTGTATTTACATGGTGAAACAGATTGGGCCTTTCAGTTCTTCTAAACACCACTGTTTATTTTCTATAATTCAAAGTAAACCCATTGCTTGATGAATAATATTTTAGATGACATGTTACAGACATGTTACAGCATTTATTTATTGCATGTTTGAAATTTTAAACTCTGATTCTCGTGTCTCCCGTAGCCCCCACGTTTGAGTGTATTAATAAGTAATAAAAATGCAGCAGAGATTTAATTAGTGCTCGTTTCCTCAGCGAAGCAACAGTTTGGACATGATTTCATCTGCTTGAGTTATTTTTGTTCACAAAGAGAACAGAGCAAAAAAGGAAAGCTGATGGAAAATGTGCTGTTGACAAAAATGTTAGAGACACACAAAAAGAAATGTGATATTAGACTTATAACTAAGCACCCATCTGTGTCAAGTGTGTAACAATACACAACACATGTACTCTGCAGTATATCTCATCTAATCTTGGTCAGATCCATCATATTTCTGTCTCAACCTACTTCCCGTCTTCATTTTCAGCCAATGGGTCGCAGGGTGATGGATGTCTCCTCCTCATGCTCCTGTCCTCCATCCCCTTGGGCTCGCTCTTCACACTCTCCATTCTTCTTTTCCTTTCTCTCACTCTCTCTTTGTCACTGCTTCTCTCCTCCTTTCTTTCTCCTCGGTAAAAATAGAGCTTCATAAATCATGCATCTTCTCTCACAGCAGCGTGTAAGAACGAAAGGAAAAGAAATAAAATGGAGGAGTGGTGGAAGATAGAGAAGGATGTTGAGGATGACGGCGGTGGATGACATCAAACTCCAGGAGAGTGGTGAGAAGTTGACAGGAGAATAGATTGAAGCAGCAGGGCTCTTGGCTGCCCTCTCCATTTCTCAGAACATTGCTTGATTCCAGCTGCATCAGACGGAATAAGTGGATGTTAACATGGCGGGGAGCGGGCTGGCAGACGATGAGTGGTCATCTCGACAAGTCCGAAGAGATGTCTCTCTCACACCTCAAGGACACTTTACTCAGACAGAGCCGATCTGTCTGTCACCTTAAGTAACAGAGGTCTGCACTCTCACTGGAGAGAAGTTTAGGTGAGAGACACAGACCACAGCTCTCTCACAGCTCAACTCTTACTATCACAGAAAAGCACATAACAACAAGGCATAGTACTCTGTAGATCCATTATGTTGCTGTACAAAGTCTTGTATTACTAAAAGATTGGGATTCCTCTTCGCAACCACATGGACACATGTTGATTTCAGGAACCTAAGCAAGGCTTTCGTTTTTAGTCCAAAATCAGATACTGTGGATTTTACCACTAACCATTTACCAAAATACACAATTTGTAGGACCAACAGTGAATTCAAACTAGATACGTGCAATACACAATACATTTATAGTGAATTCGCAACTGTTAGTGTTAGTGCATAGATGATCCAAAATTCAACAAGTTCTCTGATCAGAGGGCAGATGCCGAAAGAGACAACGCAAAACAGGAGAAATGAAATACAACATAAGTAAACTGGCCTGCTGTGGATACCACTGTACTTACCTGGAATGAAATGTATCCCTTATTAATTAAAGCTACAACGTGCAAATTAAGCTAGTGTTAGCAGTGTACTCCAAGTAGATCCTGCTCGGCCTAGTCCTCCCTCCCCTAGCGCTTATCAATCCAGTATCTCAAAAAGAAGTTATATACTGGACATTTAAAGGAGCAGTCACTACTGTAAGGCCCAGAAGTATTTGGGAAGTGTCAGAGTTTTTGTGATTTTGCCTATATATGCCACCACAATGGATGTGATATAAAACAATCAAAATGCCAATGACTGCCTAGTCTGGAGTCCATGGACACCACCACATTCTGAGTCTCATCCCTGGAGATGCTTTGCCAGGTTTTAACTGCAGTCACCTTCATTTGCTTGTTTGTGGGTCTTTCTGCCTTCAGTTTTGTCTTCAGTAATTGAAAAGCTGCTCTGTTGGGTTGAAATCAGACTAAAGTATACATAAAGTTTATTTTATTAAGTATGCTTCAAGTATAGTAAGTGTACTTATGTCTATGTTCTAGTATAATTGCAAGTATACTATTTTTATACTTCTTTGGACAAAATTGGCCCACTTTTTATTTTATAGAAGTACACTTGAAGTATACTACAAATAACCTTTTAGTTATAACCTTACTAGTTATATAATAACAGTATACTTTCTAGATGATCAAAATATTATCTTAAAGTACTTTACCATCCTCCTTCCCATTTGATTGAAGTGAACTTCTGATTAATTGTTAATGCAGTATGACTTCCTACCATGTTGATGAACTGAGGTGCAGCTATGTAACTGTAAAGTTAACTAAAGTTAACTAAAGCTACTGACTGCTCACCCTCCTTAAGTTTGTAATGTAACAATAAATTAACGACCATATTTAGTCTCATTAAAAGGCAAAACACCATGTCACATAACACATAACATTTGTGACAAATTATGAATTTATAACTTTAATACTTGTTTGTTTATAAAGGTAAATTGCTTAAATGCATGCTGGGTGTATCTATATACTTGTCAGTATGCTGAAATATAAGTGCAAGTGTAGGCCAAGTATACTAAGACTTTTCTGTATATTTGTCAGTTTACAGCAAGTATACTTAAATACTACTTTGTCTAGTATACTTCTAATAAGTACATAAAAAGTAAACTGAAAGTATATTTGCTAATTTTCAGTTTAAAAGAAGTATATTATTGATATACTTATATTGGTCATTGAAGAATTTTCCATTTCTTTGCCTTGAAAGGTTTTGAGTTGATTTTGCAGTATGTTTAGGGTCATTATCCATCTGCACTGTGAAACTGCCTCCGTCATGTTTGACACATGATGTGTTATGTTTTGGATCATGAGCCTTTCCTTCACCATACTTTTCTCTTCCCATCATTCTGGTACAAATTAATCTTGGTTTCATTTGTCCAAAGAATCTGTTTCCAGAACATGTGAGGCTGATCTGGCTTTCCTTTTTTTGAATGTTACCGTCGGTTTGCACTTTGTTGTAATAAAGCCTCTGTATTTACATTCATGAAGGCGCCTCTTGAGTGTAGAATTAGACAATGATACTTCTTCCTTCTCCAGAGTATTCTTGACTTCTATTGATGTTGTGAAGGAGTTTTTCTTCACCAACGAAATGATTCTGTGATCGTCTTGGTGGTCTTCCAGGACTTTTAATATTGTTGAGGTCTTATATATGTTTTTTCAGCCTAATGATGGTCTCCTTCATTTGCATCGAGATTGAGATATTGGTAGCTCGCGTCAAACAGCGGCCAAATGCCAACTTAATACCTGATATCAACACCAGACTTTTTTTCTATTTGTCTTGGAGTAATGAGGACCTGCTCAATTAACTTCCTGTCAAACAATTGTCAATTATTCTGAAAATAGAGGTACTCTGTTTAAAATAGCTGTATTTCCTAAAGGGTAAATTACATATTTTTTAAAAAACCCTTTAAAATAAAGTTGAAAGTCTACACTTCAAATCCATTGTGGTGGTGTATTAAGGCAAAATGTCACTGCCCAAATACTTCAGTACCTAACTGTAATTTCAGATGGCTTTGAATCAAAACAAACTCAAGGTTACAGCCACAATTTCGCTCCTTACTCCTCTTGTCCTGTTTTTGCAACTATGTCACTCACATACAGCACCATGGCCAGTCTACTAGATACCATTAGGTGCTGTGAAAAGTGACAGTTCCTTTGTATAGCCACACTTCAGGGTCATAAGCTGCTTTCAGACATGTGCTAGAACATATGTAGACATGACACAAGCAAGCTGCATTTGAGAATTCAAATGTCCAAATCAGACCATCCAGAGATTACCTGGACTTTGTCCTGTGAACCTCCTCAGTAATCTCCATGCTGTTCTCCATACCCCTCCCTGAAATAAAGCAGTGTTTCTTCCTATGGCACATGACCCCCCTCTATACAGCAGCAAAACTCAGCACAATGTCTGGAGCTGATTCCTACTTGGAGTTTAGCTATAATGCTATAAGTCACAACCCTGAAAGTTCAGTGACCTATGATTTTATACAGATGCCTAATGTTGTTTCTAAAGGATGTGTGTACTTTGTCGCATCTGTTTTGATGAAGAGATTATAGTAATGATAGCTGCAAAGCTTAGGCTGCACCACAGTGTGATGTGTGGCTGCAGCAGGGTTCCCAGTGACAGCTCCACCATTTGCTTGAAAAGCTACTGTTTTTATAAGATTCTCTATGTGGAAGGGTTGCGGGCCATAGCACAAAGCGAAACGCAGTAAAATGTGCAAAATATTAGTTATTGCATCTCAAAGTATTTGGTTTTAAATTATGTCTACCATAGAATGAATTTAGTTCACACCCCATTTTGTTCCTGCATTCATCTTTGGCAGTCAGCAACCAACAGTGCTCAGTGTACTGCATGTTATGGCCTGTAAACAGCTACTGTAATTGCAAGGATTAGAATTAATTAGCTCTAAAACAAATAATTCCTCCAGCACAACCAGTGCCATGACATGTTTATTTCTAGTCACTCTGTGTAGGACTTAAACATTTCTAGTTTTTAAAGCCCCCTTATGGTAGTATAAAAACACAGAGAATAATGCTGGATTATGGAAGAATGTATGGTTAAAATCCTGGACAATCAGTTCCTTTTCAAATATACTTTTGCTTTTCACTGGTAAAAATCCTCCAAAACTAAAAAAAGGTCTTAAAAATAACTCATAAATGTGACTGTATTGTTCAGGCATTTTCCTTTAGAAGCAAGAAGGGTTTCCTTATTGTTTCTTCTTCCAACCACATTTCCAATTAATACACTGTGGATGAAAACTCCTGCAATGGTTCTTTAATTCAAATGTTAATTCAGAGAAGTGTTAAACTCATTTGTGTTGTAAGTAATCAGGTGCTGTCTCATTTTGGTTAATCTCCTGTGACTCTCAGTGAGACAAAATTAGCCTTTTGGGAAACAACGTCTCTGTCCCTTCAGTGACACCACTGAGAGAGGAGTGCCTCTCAAAGATTACACTCACACACACACACACACACACTCACACACACACACACACACACACATACACACACACACATACACACACGCACCGCCTTCTCACAGAGCTAAACAACACACTGCTATAGCAGCTTTAATCCTATGGAGTGGAACCAGACTCAGAGCCATAAACACAATGCAAAGTTATCTGTGGTGAATGGAGCTGCAGTCTTAAATGAACCTACACAGGACTTTTTACATTTTGGGATAAGGATCTCTCTCACACAGTGAGAACAATTTCCCCTAAGTCAGCAATTCAGCCACACCCTCATGCTGCAGAGTAAGTGAGGTCAACTTGTGTGTTAATAAATGATGGGTTCTGAGTAGAAACCTGGTCACTGCTGGGATTTGGGTGTGAGAGTGAAAAGTTCAGCAGATATACAGGAGCAAAAGCACATCCAGCTCTGTAACTCTGGCTGAAAAGGGTCTTCATATTTCATGAGTACTTCTCCCTGACTTCACATGTGGGCTACGAACAAACTCGACGGTTTTATCGCAGTTGAAACCACACATACTGTAACGGGTCACTGCTGCTGAGTAGTGAGAGATGTGGGAGCATCTGTCTGGATGCCTTAAAACATACAGGCTTGATCTCCCCCACACCATTTTCCTTCCTTCTTTGTTTCTCTGTGATTCAATTTGTTCCAAAGTGCATCCTTGGTTTGTGGGGAAATAATGTTGTTGCAGTAGGTCAGTGTGTCTGCAGAGGGGTTTTTCCATGACTTGCTCATATGTTTATCTAAAAATATAAACTTGAGCTTGGGCCTACTCTTTTAAGTGTTGCTAGATAGCGAGCAGGACTGATGTGCGAGCTGTAGCAGCAACAACAGTCCAGTCTTACTGGAATAGGAACACGATGCCTGTATGCAACACAGAAACTGATTAAAAATATTAAAAACATTTTTCTCTGATAAATGCTGAGAGTCAGATAATCATGTCCTATCCTATAATAAACTGCCCTATTTTGGTGCCTTTCTTTTTATGATTTCTGTATATAATATTATGTGTATGTTTGTACTGCACTCACCAGGGCAGTGAGGCGGCTGCGGGCATTCACAGCGTGCTTGAGAGCCAGTTTTATCATTGAAGGCAGTCTAAGAACAACAGCCTCCATGTCCTGCTCTCCCCTCATCCCACCAGCCAGTTTCCCCAGTCCATCTACGTAGCTCCTCCAGTGAGGCTGCACTTCAGCCGCTCCCCCCAGGCAGCCGTGCATCACCGTCTGACAGAAGCCTCGACAGGCTGGCGGCCCCAACATGCCCTGGCAGTGCGGGCAGTACCACAGCCTCAGCAGGGCCCGGCTACAGTCCCGGCTGGGCCGCAGGTGGTCTGTAGTGTTCACAACCTCGATGCCCAGGTTCAGTGCCTGCAGGAAGACTCGAGTTGCCAGGAGGGAGCGAGACAGACGGGTCATCATGAGTTTGGGATAAACGCCAAATGCTCCAGAATCTTTCCATGCCCCTCTTACACACTCCTCAGATGCAGTGGATGTGCTGCCCCCCAGCAGGCGGCGGTATATGAGGGGGAAGAGGCGGCCATACAGCACCGCCACCATGTGGTCCACTGTGGAATCTGAGCCCAGGATGTAGAGGGACATGTCCAGGAAGAGCTGTCCCACTAAGCTCTGGGCCCCAACTCCAAGACTTGGGTACTCTGACTTCAGCATAGCCAAGGTGGAGTTACGGCCGTGACGCAGCACCAGGTCAAAGGCTTCTGCAAGAAAGAGACAAAGCAATAGAAGAGGAGTCATATGAGGAGGAAGTTAGGCTTTGGAAGCTGCTGCATTCAGCAGGTAATGATACGCTCCAGTTATCACAACAACTACGGTATTCAGTCAAAAATAGGCAGTAATTTAGCTCCAAAACATAAAATACTGAAATAGATGCAATTCCCTCACCAATCCCATTACTAACGATCAAAGTCTGAGGAAACTTCCCACGCACGCTCCTTCTCTTTACCTAGATTTTTATCTATCTGGTGTTTTCTCCCATGGGACTGCTCACACATGCACAGGACAACCACACACACACAAACCTGAACACAACACCTCAATAATAAATGATGATTTTAAATATAACCAGAGCAAAGCTTGTGCAACAGATAAGAAGCAAACGTTTGACCTTTCAATACTGCACAAGAGCGAACTAGAAAAGGGCTCACAGAAACTTAAAAAGAAAACTATTAATCTCAAAACATTAGCCAGCAGAGAAAAGCACAGCCTTGAGGATGTCTTCAGGGGAAGAAGAGCACAGTATATTCAGGAGGGAGGGGTGGGTGGCCGATACGAGGAGGGAAAATAATCAGTGGCTTTTAAAGGCATAAAGTGAAGTCTTATCAACAAGGTGGCACAAGAAGACAGAGCTCTATCATCGACCCAGAAGCAAAATAAGAGAGGACCCAACAACAGAGGGGATTTAAGGCTCCATTACTGAACTTAGCAGGGGAGCTGAGAGTCAGTGAAATGAAGCTTTGGACTGGAGAATAGCTTGGGATGTTGAAATCCCATTTATATCGCAGCTAGTCCACTACATCAGAGTGATATCCACAACTGCTTTGTGAGAGTGGGGGCGTGGGTTGGGAGGAAGCACTGGTTTAGGGGACATTAGAGGAAGTTATTGGTTTCTGTGCTGCAACTGTGCTCCCAACTTAGTGTTTGTTATTTATTTATTTATGTATTTTGATTGGATAGTTTAATTTCTTTCTCTTCGTGCTTCTCTGAGGTCAAATGAAGCTCGTCAGCCTTTGAAGAGCTATGGCTCCTTGTACAGCAGGGGGAAATGATGTGACAGCTCTGTCTCTTTGCTGTAGGACATATAATGGGTTTTTTTTGTGTTCAATTTCAGGCCACAGAAACAGGTCTATATGAAACGCTGATGATATCTGAGCAAAAGAAATGAATATCACTTTGCTCCTCTTACTGCTGCTGCACCTTTCAACCTCTGAGAGAAGAATTAGTATAATCTTTTTATTCATCAAGTTTAAAAAATGAATTTATAAGAAATTCAAATTTGGTTGAGTTATACAATTCTAGTCGTTTGCTCACACAGTCTATCATGGTCAAATCTTATACGCAGTACACATAGGTATATCTCAAAGTACCTAACGTTACTGAGTCAGTTCAACTTTACAGGCTGTTTTTGTGACCAATGCTCCAACTATTTGGTCATTTCCAGACCATGAAAATAGGTTTTTGTGTCTATGGCACATTTTGCACAGAGCATAAGATGTGAGGAGAGACACAAACTGGTGCAGTGTCACTTCCTGCCAGTTTATCAATTTCATCAACAAAAGCAAATTAAATACTTTGATACAGTAATGTATGAGCGGTAGTAATGAAATAATAGACAAAATTTGTAAAAAAGTGTGGCTATGTTAAATGTAAAGTAGGCCTAATGTGAACATATAGCACAAACGTTGTAATGTCAGCTTCAAGTCCTTGCGTTGTCTTTAGATCTTTGTTGGCCTATATTTTCTGTTGTTTTAGCAAACCATTAAAACTATGACTTAGTTTGGAATGATTTTCAGGGGTATTGCAATATATCATATGAATGTCGACAGATGTCGACATAAACAGTCTCAGAATTAGCTAAAACAACATGTTACAGTAGGTGCTCCCTATTTAGCAGAGAGTATATAGCCTAGACTTAAGCAAGTCATTGCACTAACACGCCTGTAAACACTGTGGTTGTGGGTTTGAACCATATAAATTATGGTGGGAAACAGCACAGACGCTCAGTGAAACAGTTGCCTGAGGAATAAAGGTTAAGAAAAACATTTGAGGATGTTTGGGTGAATGTGAGAGGATGCACGAGAGCAGCACACATCTGTTTAGGTTTTCAGGACACATCTGTCCTGCTGTGTCTGCAAAGAACTTCCCTCTGTGATCGCTGAGCAGACAGATGTGCAGATTTCCAGCCGAGACAGACTGAGAGGAGTGAAGACAGTGCATAGAAATATAAGCTCTTCTATTCCTGTAATATACTAGCTAAAACCTTCCCTGTTTTGTTCCTGATTGAAACTTGAAGGCAGTGAGAAAATGCACATCCACCTCAAAGCTATTTGCGTCTCCTTTTCTTGGATTGTGTGATAGCCTCTTAAATCAAACCCTGTAATTCAGCTGCTACCTGTAGTATCCTTTACACCACAGAGAAAAGAGCCACTTTGTAATGGTAAAGAGAAAGACTAGAGGACTCTTCATAAATGCAATTCAATGGCTCTAAGTACCTAGAACCACGGTAAGAACCATTGTGAGCCCATTTCCTGCACACATTGCTCACTCACTTTCATCAGTGAAAGCCAGTGCGAGATCAGGTATCCTCTAATGGAGGGGAGAGGGGCTGTATGTCAGGGACCTGTGACATTCTGGATACAACAGTAAGAGGTCAAGAGCACATTTTACCAGAGCAGGAGCCCACAGATGCGTATTGGGTCACGCTTAAAATTAGCAGTAGCATTTATTTTGTCAGTGTCACAGATGGAGGCAGAAGGCTGGCTGCTGGAAAACTGCCTGTCCTCTGAGACTGAAGGCTTTTTACAGACAGATCAGCTGAACTGTCTCTGCTTCTGCTGTTTTACTTTTGTCCACCTATTTCACCAGCCAGATAATGTTTACATCTGGGACATAGGGGCCTCTCTGCTTCCTTGGGTATTAAAATATGCATATTGGATCCACTATATTAAATCCAATCTTCCATATGCACTCCGTCATATTGTCACTGAGTATACCGCAAATCTGCTGTGTTACATTGTGGATACTTTATCATACTTTCTACTTTCTCCACCTACTATGTCATTAATCAAAGGCACCAATTAAGCAGTGATCAAGTGCTTCAGGTTCCACATTATCTAAAGCGTAAAAGGAATCTAATCAATCTGTGTCACAGTGAGGTTGCTTAACTTTGACATATAAAAGCTCTAAGTGACTCCAGCTCTGACATGAAGCAGACTTTACACATAACCCATGAATGACCTGTCAAATGAACAAATTCAGTGTTCATGGGACCATCAGTTTGGGCATTACCTAAGTCAACTCTGCTGCTCATAACACACCAGACTGACTGACCACTGACTGTGGTAGACGCGCTGCAGCGGCAGACGTGCGCATCATCAATCTGCAGCCCGTACAGCCATTATACCCACGAGGGGAAAACATCAATAAATTACCCAACCAATGAGACTAATCCATTTGCTGATGGAGTGTCACCTCTAGCCGCCACATAGACGGATGGAGGAACTGCTGCCACCTGGTACCAGTGACAAAACTACCTGTCCAGGATGCAGAGAGAGGGCTGGCAGTAGACCCACTCACAAAAACACATGCCAGCAATCTGTATCAGGTGGAAACCTTAGTGCGAGGTTTTACTTAGTAAAGGAAAAGAGCACAGTTTACACTTAAAGCCAATATGGTGCATAATTTGTTACAAATGCCCCAAGTATGCAGATGCGTGCACATGCTGCCATACACATGCTCCAACTTCCAGCATCATTTCATTTCAATTATGCTTTATACTGTTTTTAACAAAGCAGCATCTGTTCATTCAAACACAGCAAACAATATTGTGTTTTTACACACACATTTCACTGAGCTCCCACAGAACTAACTGTCCGAAGTAACCTAATCCACTCCACCTGAAGAGCCGCTGCTTGCAGGACCAGTGTGTGTGTGAGTACATGTGCCCAGAGCTTGTGGGATGCAGGCAATGAGGCAGAGCAGGGCGGGGTGGGCTGATTCCAGGAACAAAGCAGACAGGATGCTGGTAAGGCCCAGATAGCATCACAAACAGACCATGGGGGCCAATGGACAGCAGGGCAGAAATGAGACATGTATTGGGTTACTCCATCTGTTAGAGAGCATTTCATTCCTCACACAAACACACACGTGCATGCACACATGCACATAGATGTACACAGTGCAATCACACAGTGCCCAGCAGTAGCCAGGTGGTGACAGTGTGGGCGAACATTTGGCAAACCGCGGTGGGAGGGCAAGGTGTGAGTCAGGTGCAAGGACTATAGAGCTACACACACACACACACACGCACACAGACACACAGCAGCAGATTTTCCTTTTCATTCATTTACCTGACAGTCCATGGCTAGGCAAAAAAAAAAAACAATAAAAAATTAAAATTCATCTCTCGGTTTTACTATCTGTGCTCTGCTCTCCATATTAAATAAAACAAAAACTGTTTAGAGAACAGAGAATATTTAGAGAACATTAACATTTTGTTAATATCTATTTTGTTTATATTTATATCTATAGACATTCCTACACGAAATGTGATTTAGCCTTTCATTTTGGGTTAGGGTGGCACTTAACTCACATAGAGCAAACCACAAACAACATGGTAAAAACATGAGCAGTCAGATAATCAGACAGGTTATAAATCTCTAATTGCACATAACTACTGCACGTGTGTCCACAACCATGAGAACTATTTGACGTAATTTACCAGATTTTTCTCTGCTGCTGACTCTCACTGATGTCCAGAACACATCAATGAGCCCCACTGTTGCAATAGCTGACATGTTCTTTCATGACTATGTACATCACCACTGTTGTTTGCCTTGACTCACTCACTCTGTGCTGAAGTCCTGCTTCAAAAGTCACATGGATATCATGTGTATTAATCTACAATGGAAAACAATCTCCAACAATTGCCTCATTTACTTCAGTTTAGGTTAAATTTGCCAAGGCCAACAGTGCCTTTAAAAAATTAAATTATAAATTTGTTACCTGTTTTTAAATATGTGTACCTTCAATAGGAATTAATCAGCTTGCAGCAGATTATTTAGAGACATATTAACACATTCTTTGTTACATTATTTTTTGGCTGCCCCTAGTGCCACCTATGCCAGAGTCAGAAGGAGGTAGGTAGGTGGCTTATCATTCTAAGTGAATGTGGATCCTTAAGCACAAGGAGAACTGACTGGATGTGAGAATGAAATTAATAATTACAAGTTAAAAATAACATTTATTGAAAATTTAAGGAGCATTCTTATTTATTTTTTATGAATTTCATAGCATTTCCAACCAGGCAGATTTTCCCTTCAAGGCATTGGTTCACTCAAAGACATGAAACCTAAACAGGCCCCACATGTAGCAAAGTTAATCTACTTATTAACAGTTAGATCAACTTAAAATAGTTAGGACAATGTAACATTTCTTAAGTTTATGCAAGTATTAAGTTAGATCAACTTAAAATAGTTGCTTTCAACAGACATCTCAGTCAGACTCAGCTTGTTTTTTTGAGTGTTGTTACACTTCCCAGTTGTTTATTACTGTTTATTTATGACTATTTGGCATTTTAAATAATTTAGTTGTTACGTTGCATTTTTTACATTTTACTGAAGTGTCACTGCAATGTTATTTTTAATCATTAAAATTCCTAAATTTCTGAGAATAAGAATAAGTGTAAACAAAGGAAAACCACAATAATTTAACTATATTATAGTAGTATAGTAGTATATTTCTCCTGCCTAGATTCATTCTCTGTTGATTAAAGAGGTTTTGCAAAATAAGGCGATGAATGAGGTGATAGTAACATTGGACATGTGATGTGGTTTATGTTACATTTATTACAAGTCCTGTTGGCTTAGCTTGATTTTGACTATAGGTGGATGTGGCCAAGTGTGTTTCAGGGAATTCCTCATGCTCTAAATACTTGTGATTATCCAAATGAATATAAAACACATAATCTCCTTTTAGGTAATTAGAAAATAAATCCAAGAGCAATAAACTCGTCTTCTTTTGCTACATAAAAGCCAGGAAGCACCAGACACACTGACACACACACACACACAGACCAATACTGATGTTCTTGCTGATACAGAATATGCCAGGCTGCTTCCTCTGCCTCCATATTTTTGTCTTTCACCATTGACTCCATTGATCTCAGGTGCTGTGCTCATCGTTGAGGTCAAAGTTGAGTCGTGCTCTATCTCAGACCGGTAAACAGGCGCTGTTAGAGGACATGGTGTACAGCAGAAAACAGGGCAAGGACGTGAGGGCAAAAGTGAACTGGAAAAACAGCGGAGAGCTGGAAGGGGAGAAGAGGGGGAGGAGGAGGAGGAGGTTAGTGAATAGTGCCAGAACGTGTGGAGAGAAACATTCAGCGAGGCAGGCTTTGAAGCTGCATTCAAAGGCAGCTGGAGTCAAGCAGTGCCAGAGCTGTGAGACACATCGCACACCTCTCGCCAAAATTCAGCCATGGGCGAGAGAAACCTGACACCCCAATCAAACACTCACCTGGCAGACAAAATACACATACAGTAGATACATCTGCGGACTCAGAGGAACCTTACCACTCAGGAAAGTGATACTTGAGTGAAAGGCTATTCCAATAATGGATTAATTTCCAGCACACAGACAGAGACAGAGAGACAACACACACACACACACACACACACACACACACACACACACACAGCTCTTGTTGCTCTCTAGGGCGGTGATTTGAGGATGTGATTCCATCCAGAGTGGAGCAGAGATGAGAGAGGTCACGACTAACACAGCTTGAGCACTCTACTCCAAATCAGGCATCCAAGCGATATTAATCCAATATGCATCTCTAAGTAGATCCTGTGGTTTAAGATGAATACACTCCCACTCATTCACCCTCCATCTATCTTTCATGCACGACTGCATCACACCCATGCATCGACTAATTCTGCACAGCTCCCAGTCAAATAGAAAACAAATATTATAGAAGAATTTATAGAAGAATTTGATGTGCCACTTCCAAGCGCTTAAATAGCAACAAAAAATGAGATTTTTTTCCGCTTTTGAAGTCAGGTTTACGGGACATAAAATAGCAATGGACTGAGCATAAGCAAAGTTATAAAAGAACAGCAGCAAGGGGGAGTGTTTTTGAAGTTCTTGAAACAGATGGATGCACAGTGTGAGATAGAGAGAAAGAAGGAGTGTAAGAGATGAAGAGAGACATGGAGTGAAACATAAAGGGTGCAGGAGGGGAATGGCTGCTGCCTTAACTACAAATGCGAAGCTGCAGAGTCGCTACAAGACAAAGAGCTTTCAGGGAGTTCAAAAGTGATGTTAACATTTTTGTGTCAGATTTTGAGCCTTTCTATCTGACCTGCAGCTCAGTGTTGAGTCAGTGTGACTTGATAGCAGTTAAGATTAAATGTTACATTACACAGATTCACTTACACTCTAACCTCTAATGAGTGCTTAAAAGCATGTATGTGCCAAAAAAAGAAATGAACATCAGATGAGAACACATTTTAATTAATTCAAGCTAAATTAAATAACGGTTTAGGCCAGTCACACTAAGATTAAAAGACAGTGGGCCCCTGGACACAGACATGACCTTAATTGTTGATGATGAGGCCCTACCCAATCATGATATTATGTTTAATTTCTCTGTAAAGTAGCAAACAGAATGTTTCTGTACATATTTGAATTCATTCTGCTGCTACCATCATGAGTTACATAACAATAAACATCAGAAGCCTGCAAGCCCAAGCCCTGATAGTGCTTCACAAATGGGGTTTGGTGAACCTCCTCCACATTTTGATAGAGGTTAACGAGGTTGGCCTCATCAGCCAGTACATTTTGTTCCAGAACTTTTGTGACTCTTTTTTGTTGGGGAGTGTAGGATGTACTCTGTGTTTACTAATGTAACAGCAACAACAGCTTATGTTTTTGTTCTTGCCCTACCCAATGTGTGTATGTTGCTCAGTTCACCAGTGGTTTATTTCTTTTTTCAGACATTTCAAATTATTGTATTGGATATGCCCAGTGTTTGTGCATTTTCCTTTTTTTCTCATATCTTTTCTCTGGCTACATACATCATAAAAGCATACATCATAAAGTTGATGTATGGTTTTTAACAACAAATGTAATTTGACTAGGACCAAAAGTATTACTTTCAAATTAGTTACTGTTTGAAAACACCTGTCAACCACACTTTTGCTCACTTAAAGATTAGGTGATACATAAGGTGTTACACTCTATGCTTAATGTATCTGGGTGTAAACACCACCAAATAAAAGCTAAACATTTGATTTTATTTTAAAATTTAATTTATCTCTTTTGATCTTAAACCCAAATTAGCCTCGGTATTCCAGTACTTGTAGGGGGAGCCGTATATAACAATTCCCAGAATGTGAGATGCTGTGAATAATAAAGCGATTGTAGCTGTAGTGCTACAGACAGTTTGAAGATGACTTGAACTGTGTCATGAGATCAAATGGACTGAGTGTGTGTACGTATGTGTGTGTGTGTGTGTGTCTGTGAGAGATTGTGTTTGTAATTGACTACCTGAACCCATGAGGGCTGAAGGACATCAGTGACAGTTTCATTACAGAACTGCAGAGTGCAGAGTAAGGGTTTCAGTGTACTGTACCTCCTTGTCACAGTGTGGGTTCAAATGCAACTCAAAACACTGAATCAGCATAGACCAGAGATCATTAACTTAGAAAAACATTGACAAACAATTTTCAGCAGGAATATTTAAACTTTGGTCTCAAGTTTGTTAGAGAAGTTTGGGCTCAGGGAGAAAGATGCAGAACTTTATCACCATCTGTTAAACAAAGTGGCCAAAGAAGAAAGGCTCTAGCTGGGCTTTTTGTAACAAGGACGCAAGTTTGAAAATGACAAAGTGGCACCCTTGCAGTTGAGCAACAGGCTTCAAACTACAGTTCACAGGTTGTTGGTATAGCTGTCGCTGAAGATGGAGGTTTTCGGACTGCACAAGCAGGGATGAAGGTCACACAGCTGAGGAAGGAAAAGATCAGCAGGAAATAATTGTAATAGCCAGAGGCTACTAAAAAAGGTTGAAGGAATCAATCTATGCTGATTTAACAGCAGTGGTTGACAGATTGATGAAGGAATGGCTACTGAAACTAGAACTAAGAAAGTTATCAGAGTAAAGATACAGCACCGAGAGCTTTGGAGTTTGTGGAAAAAAAGGAACCAACTGTCTCAGAAACAAAGGGAATGCTGGGAAACTGCAACAAGTAGAGCAACGAGTACAAAGAAGAAGACAGTGCACAAAGCCAGACTTCAGAAGATGACAGAGAATGCATTAATGTACTGCTGTTTTAAGTGTAAACTGGAAGAATCTCTGATCGCACCACAAGGGATACTAGGAAGAAACAAAGACAGAGAATGAGCTAAGGCAGCATTTTACAGGGTTCATTTAAAATTTATAAAATCATTTGTAACATTTTCCTCTTCACGGAGACAAAGTAAATGAGCACACAGTCTATTCATCCTTTAGCTACACTTCCTTACCTTTAAGAGAAGTTGATCTGCCATTTTAACATCTAAAAGAAGGACATGACGATGGTGATGTCTGCAATGTATTTAAGAGACGTTAAAACTGTAATTTAAGTTACATTTGACTAGTTGTAATTCTAATTAAAGACAGGACAGTCAGAACGGCTCACTGCCTTATAGGAAAAGTAATTTAAGATATTCACAGTTCAGTTTTGCCTATCCATAATGTGAATTCCAGATATCTTTAATTTTACTATGAGTAGTCAAAATCAAAATTATAGATATCTTTAATAGCATTTTATCCAGTCATAATTCCAGTTAAAGATATATTTTATTTGGCACATTTAAAAGATATCTTAATTGTATTTTTGAATGTTTCAAACTAAGATATTACTAAATAAAATTCAATTATAGACACCTGACATTGGAGTTTCAACTAGTCTATTTGTGGATGCTGCCTTAACATAAAACGATTAAAATTGTGTCCACTGTCCATAGATAGGTTAGATATGTAAAATCCATTCTGTCAAAATTACAGTATGAAAGTCAACCTGTATTCTGACTGTAAGAATGACAAGTTAATTAAGATGTCTTAATCTTTTAAGATCTCTTATCGTTCACAGAGATATTTAATAGGAATTATGGCTAGTCAAAATTCCATTAAAGATATCTATAATATTAACTAGTCATAATGTAAAAGATATTTATGCTGTGGGAGGCAAAACTGAACTGTTGAACATCTGTAATTACAGATGTCGTTACCTAGAATTTGACTAGTGAAAATATAGCTGCTGTTATCTTAAATGATTGTTTTGGCAGAGTACATACTGAACGGGTCGCATGGGCTGGCTGGTCACATGAAGACACAGAAGGGCCAGAACCTTCTTGGCGTGGGGTGTCAGTGCTCCATAATGGCGTCACTCTCACATATAATCAGGATAAAGTTAAAACTTTTGTCATTACACCTCCTCTTCTTCTTTCAGGATCATACAGTCAAATGTTCTTTGCACTTTTTTTTTAAATATGTTGTAATCTTGTACCTTTTGACTCTTTATACATGTTTAAGTCAAGTGATAATTTATTTATTCAAGGTGCTAACAACTCTGGAAAAAATGATGAAGTCAAGCTTCAAGACACTGGAAGAATTTCTCAGTGACCAGAGCAAAGTCTGAACAATAACCTGTAAGAAGTGTTTTTCAGTCTTGTTCAGTCAATCCACACAAACAGCTCAGAAGCAAGAAGTCACGCTTTTGTTTAGCTGCCGCAGCGAACTGTGGCAACTGGAGAGATGGAGACAGTCTGTCAAGATATGATCACAAATTACTTTCATGATCTAAGACTGACTTTGACATTTTTATTTTCATGTTGTACAATATTACTGTCTAATGTTACACGAGTTTTCAGTATATTGCATTTATTGTGAATGCTGTGCAGTGAGCAAATCTTTGATGCTCTACAAAAACTGATTCTCAGTCAAGACAAGACTTGTGTATCCCAGATAGTCAGGTCCATATATATATTTATTATGATGTGTTATACCTTACACACGCAGAGCTCCCCCTCACAAAAACTATTTGAGTACAGAATGTGGATCATTTTCTGATTAATTGGAGCGAGGCTGTAGGCCTACTTTAGCTTTGTAATTTAATTTGCTGCACTGTAGAGTAACACATAGGCCAACGGTCAGCATTATAACATAATTCATGAGCCAAATAATACTATAAACAATAAATAAACAATATAAAATATTATCTAAGGTCCATATTTTAACTTACTGTCCTGTTCCCAGTTCCTCACTCAGGTACAGTTGAAACAGTACCATGTGCAGAAACCAGGTTGTGAAATAGCTGCTACTGGTAAAAGCCATGAAAGCCAACAGTTAAAGTCATAGCTGGAAGTCTAGTGCTGCCTGTAACTATATCCATTGTGGGTTTCACTATGTAAAAAATAAAATTTTCCTTCACAGCTGAAAAAACACTTTTTTAGAGACGTATCGATCTCTGCATGAACACTGGAACTAGCACTGAGCAGCAGAGCAGCAAGACGATAAAACACAAAAAGTCACATTCTTTCACATCTTTATTTAACACAACAATTAAATCAGCAAGGCTCCCTCCACCGTACTTCACTGCTGGGATGATGTTTTCATGTTGGTACAGTATTCACCTTTCTTTTGTTCTTCCCAAAGCTTCCTTTTTGTTTCATCTGTCCACAAGACATTTTCCAGCAGTGTTATGGCGTGTCTTCACACTTTGTGTTATCCTGCCACGGATACTATGCCTGTTTGGTGTGTGTCTGTTTTTGGTCTATGCCATATTCCGATGGCTACAGGAAGTGTTTGGTTGAGGTTATTACTGCCAAAGGTGGTTCAACCAGTTAGTAATCACAAAGATCATGACTGGTTGTGTTTTATCAGCATAGAAATATCGTGTTTGCAGATATTGCAACAAGTTCACTTACACTGTATAGACAAAAGCATTAGACCACCTGGCCATTACAACACATATTGTTTAATATGGAGTTGGTCCCCCTTGTCCAAAATGTCTCGGTGTGCTGAAGTATTAAGCTTGTCCTTCACTGGAGGTAAGGGGCCGAGCTTAAACCCTGAAAAACAGCCCCATACCATTATCCCTTCAATACTTTTGTCTATAAACTGTACCTTATATTGCAACTGTAGACTGAAGAGTAAATTGCTAAGTTTTAGAAACTTAATATGTAAATGTGTTGTATGATAATAGTTGTTACTACTGTGACCAGTGGGATTAATTAATTGTGGGATGTGAAGCTAAAATCAACTTTACTGACCAGTAGGTGAATGAAGGCGCTCCAAAAACCCAAAGAGGATACTGCTTGTCACAAAATTGGCTCGAGTTGCTAGTGGCATCTTGTTGGACATGATGAAACACAGAATTTATTTTCCTTGACTGCGCTTCAGATAAATATTTATATGGCACCATGCCCAATGAATGAGTTTCACAAGGCCCCAGGTGGCTGCTCCTACAAGCACACCAGATGTCCTGAGATTTTGGGATTATGTCAATTTATGAAAAAGAAGAGACACGACAAAAGAGAGAAACAATCAATCTCAATTAATTCTGATCTCAAACAGAGAGTCTGCCCATAAACCCTTTTAATCTGGAAAAAATGTGTTCTTAGGCACTGGTGAAGGAAGTA
This sequence comes from Helostoma temminkii, assembly GCA_900302695.1. Lineage (NCBI taxonomy): Eukaryota > Metazoa > Chordata > Actinopteri > Anabantiformes > Helostomatidae > Helostoma > Helostoma temminkii. Next base: position 108,398 of record OMLM01008434.1, read on the forward strand.
ATTTTTTTCTTTAACATATCAAATGCACCACATTCAATCAGACAAACATCAAAGCAGAGATCCACATGTTGAATTCAGACATTTTAACATAGCAGCACAAACATCATTTCAAGCAACAAACATCTAAATGTGGCTAAAGCCTTTTTACAGTGTATTCCAGTGTGTTTCAGTGCTGTAATTTACCACAACACTGCATCTCCTGAAAATTGCTATTATGGTTTGCGGTATAATTTCCCTTTTTAAATCCAGCAAGGTGATGAAAGAATGCATTTGGAAAGACATCAGGGGAAATATCATCATATCAAATATCAAAACAAAAGCAGACCTTAGACAACGTACAGCAGCAAACCTGAGACCTCAACTGCAACTGGGCTCTGGAACATGACGCTCTCACACTGAAATAGTTACGATTATGTGAAGAAACTAATTAGGTGTAAAACATCAACATAATAGAACATTTGGGCAAAAATACTCATTTACTTTTAATCTAAGAATAAGGTATCATCATATCTGTGGAGACAGGAGTTGTGTGTTTGTTGGCACAACTGCTATCAAGCATTATGTAAATAAGCATCCACCGCTTCATGTGATTTTGTACCACGCACCACTTGATTTTTTCCTGTTTGTCTATCTTTGTTTTTCTTTCCTTTATAATGTGGAAGGGTCATACAACAGAGGAATCCCAGGGACTGATATAATTGCCTCCTCTGCCTTTTTCACAGCTGGAAATACAAACTTTCTGGCAGCTGTGAGCCACTTTTTTCTGCACAGCCCTCCTCTCATGTCAGATCACTCTGTTACAGGTGAGCAACGTTGTTTGCTCACACAGTTCAGTGTATGAGCTGTGTTTACTGCGCTCAGTGTATTGGTAAACAAGTGCCTAATTAAATAATTCTGCAAAATGTATGTACTTCTTAACTTGCGCTGCTATAAATAGGTGAGAGTTAAGGAAGGGTATTGTTCATGATGGAGGAAAAAACCTTTCTGAGCCTCTTTGTTGTTTGTTTGAGAGAGGAGATGAAAAACAAACGCCTACACTGCCTGAATGGTTGAGACACACCTCACCCTCACCCTCCACCCCATCCTTACCTTCTCCTCACCCCATCCTCTTCTTCACTGCCTCTTCTCTCGCATCTCTCTCATCCCACGAGCGGAACAGGACTCCCTTGTTTGCCCCCTCACACACACACAAACACACACACACACACACACATGCACTCACACACACTTGTTAACATTGATGCCAGCTTTGCACAGTATAAGCCTCAGTCACTAGAACACAAATGAGACGCACAGAGGCACAAACAGGGCTCACAAACACTCACAAACAGTCTGACAAGTTCCTGGTTTGATCAAAGGACGACACGCACACAAGCGCAGGCGCACACTTCCATGCTGCACAGTTTGCCTTTCTCTCCTCTATCTGTCTTTGCGTTCCTTTTTGTCTCCATTAATTAGAGCTCCTCTAACCTTCGGTGCTGCCCTCCTATTTCTCCCCCTCCCATCCTTTCCATTCCAGCCTTCATACATCTACTGTGAAAAAGACGTCTCCATTAGAATAAAAAATGAACGTGACAACAATTTTTGGTTAGAAACAATGGGGAGAGTCCCCACGCTGCACTGCAATGGGTTATTTATCTCACGGTAAAGTCGTGTCTCATTCCGAATCCTATACTTCTATGCTCCTCTTCAGCCACCTCACCCTTCTGCACTCCTCCTCTCCTTCCTCTGAGATTCACCTCAGCAATTCATACATTAAATTCTGCACCCCTGGAACCAGCGGAACGACAACACTTTTAATTTTTAATCAGGGCCTTGGTCAGAGGGGACCTGGCTTTTTCTTCTCCCCTTCTCCTGCCACCTTCCTCTCACCTTCACTTCTACCCTCTCCCTCTCTCTTATTCTAACTCGCCCACGCACCCCATCCCTTATGTCTCCCCTCCCAAAGTCACAGTGATGAATGGGTGAGCGCTGCCATCTCCGTGGCCACCAGCTAGAGGCAGAGGCCGGCTAACACGGCTCAGACGCTCTCGGGGATCACAAGCAGGGAGGAGAGTAATTAATCCAGTAGGTTGGGAGGCAGGGTTGCAGGACATACTGTGAGTTTCAGCACAGTGTGTGTGTGTGTGTGTGTGTGTGTGTGTGTGTGTGTGTGTGTGCGTTCGTGCGTGCGTGTGTGTGTGTGTGTGTGCTGGTAGATGAGCTCCTTAAATAAACACCACTTGGGTACAGACAGGAGCAGCCAGAGGCAGCACATACAAGACTGTCCTTGAACTCC
>OMLM01008436.1:0-12083 GCA_900302695.1 Helostoma temminkii
GGGGCATGTCTCGGCTGGCCGGAGTGATTTCAGGTGTGTGTTTTTAGCAGGTGTTTTGTGTTGTCATTATCGGTGTGTTTGTATTTAAGTTGGTCCTTTTCCAGTTTTTGGTTGCTAGTGTGTCACATGTCTGCCTCGTACGATCCTTGTTCCTGTCACTCACCTTTTCCCCGACCTCTAGCTTTTTCGTCACGGTTTACAGTAAGTGTTCAGCGTAGTCAGTTTGTTTGTTTCTGTTTTCTCGCTCGTTCGTTCTCCAGCACTTTGCTGTGATTTTGTTTTCTAGTTTGTTCGTTCTCCAGCACTTTGCTGTGATTTTGTTTTCTAGTTTATTCGTACCAGTGTTTAGCTGTGGTTTTCTTTGTTTATTAGATATTACCAGCCTAGAGCTGCGGTTCTTGTTCGGGAGTGTTTTTGGTTATTTCGTTTTGTAGTTTGCCTGCCTTTGCAGTGTCCCGTAGTTATTTCTCCCTCTGTTCAGGTTTCGTCGCTTTGTGCATTGTCTCTGTTTGCTCTGTTGTTATTGAATAAGTCATTGCTAATAAATCTGGTTGGAAAGAAGCTCTGCTTTCGCTGTGTTTCTGCGTCTGGGTCACCCGTTAGGCATTTTGTAACAACTAAAGCACTACTGTATGTGACGGCTGCTAGAAACACTAATATATAATGAGCACAGAATGATTTGAAGAGCACAAACTCCTTCTTGACTGTGTCCTCTCGTCCATTCTTTCTGATGGAGGTGAATTTCTACTCAGAGTAGTGGGAGCAAACGAAGCGTGAGAATGGAAATGAGATTACAAGCACTGGTTATTCAGTGTGTATTCCAGAGGCACCCATGGGACTTCTGTGCTCCTAATAACAAGGTTTCAGTGGGCCAGCACTTCCCAATGTGACAGGAAGAAAAGAGACTGTGTGGAACAAAGGAAAAAAGATGGAGGGATGTGGTGTAGGAAGTAGAGCAGGTTATTTAGTATTCTCAATGTTAGTGGAATAGTTCTTGGTTTCTTCTGTCATGTGTCAAAGTGTCCTTTGGCACTGAACCCCAGTTTGGACAGAGTCTTATGTGGCTGCTCCATCAGCGTTAGTGAGAATATGAATGAGAGGTGCACTGTAGAGAGCTTTGTCAGCTACAGTAGAAAATCACTTTACCTCTTACCTACCTGTGCTGCACACTGACACCACCAATGGATGTAGGTCACTGTTGTAACTGTAACATACATTTTTGCAAAACAGGCCTGAACATCTACTATTTTATTGATTGATAATTTTCACTGTCAGAATCACTGACATTTGTCTTACACTCCAAGGCACATGACAAAACAATAACCTATTAATTAATTAATTATTAACCTATTACATTATAACAAACAACATTTATCACACAGACCTTGTGGCAGGACAGCTGCAGTGCAGACATTCGGTGTTAGTCACCAAGGCTATGACCCAAACTGAGGTTTAGCAGTTTGATAGACTGAGGAACACATATTTTTCACAAATCGCTCATTATTTTTGCACAGTGCTTCTGGAAACACAGGCATTAGAACTGGTTTTATACCCTTACTGTCATCTATTTAACAACACAACTATGGGCTGGGGTACCTGCAGAAAGATACAGAGAGAGGAGAAAGCACAACTCAGGAGCAAGGGGACGGAAAATTCATGACTAGCAATGGTGGGAGAGGAGAGTAGAGGAGCTCAGTGTATAAGAGCACCTTGTTTTAAAGGTGCGCTAGCTGGTAGAAGGGCTAGTGGAGATAGATTAGTAGTAATAAGAGCCGCGCTCAGATGAAAGTACCACCCTAACCAGCTGTGTTGGTTTCCATTGGAATGTGCATCCAGTGTTTAGTATATTCAACTGATTGTAGTTATTTTGTATCATGGAAACTGACTGCACATGGAATTGCAGTTCTGGTGTTGATAACTGCAGTGAGGACAAGGTCATAGTTGTCCTCTTCTGTGAATATGAAATTCCTGCAACAGTTTAAACCCCAGTGAGACAATTTCCACACCTTAGATGGCAAAGTAAAAATTACATAAAAATACGTAAAGTACATTTTTAAACTGAAACCATCATATTTAAGGAGGATATTTCCCCCTTGGCAGTTGTTCAACGTAATTACATTATGTGCAGGAAAAAGCCTGTCACATAAATAGTTTGTTATTGCTCACAGTGAGAGTATTCCAAAACCCCAGGCTGCTTTGTGAATGGCCAAACAGCAGACACTGACTGTGTGCGCGTTGTCCTCTTGATGGATGGCTGTTCAGAGAAACACTTGCAGGTGGCTGTGGAGCTGCTCAGGTTGATTAACAAACACCCCTGATGGCTCTGACTCATCACATAGGGACTGTAGCTAAGTAGACAATTGTAAATGTCTGATATCAGGTAAAAAACAGAAGACTGAGTTTTTTGTGTAAGCACACTGTTTATTGGTCCATTTGTCGACTACATTACATTATTTCCTGTGTAAAGTAAAGTTTTTTAAAGATCAATGTTCTATAATTTTTTCTTCAAACTGATCTTAAACATTTGGCCGTTACCTCTTTGTAACAGAGCTAAAAATCACAGTATCCTAGTGAAGCGTTATTTTGAATTTTAAATATTAGTAAATGAAATGAATTGTTTATGTTTTGGGTGCTTCAAAAAAAATTATTTTGAAAAACCAACTGCATCAACGTGAGCACTGACCACCACTCCACCATGCGCCTAGTAAAAGTAGGAAAAAGCCATTTTTCTGGCTGAATCTGAACCTCCAGTTCTGAAAGAGCTTATAATTCAAAAGAAAAAAAAAGTGTTAATTTAAAACATTTAAGTTCAGATGGTCCTCTGAGGAACAAATCCATCTCAAGACTTTAGCAGCAGCTCTGCTCATTGCCCCTCTAGCTACCATTAGCTGTGAGCTGAAGTGTGACAGCACCGTTGTACAGCAGCACTGCAGTGACATAAGCTTCTTTAAGACATGCGCTGGAACCCTGAACATATCTAGATGTTATCTGGGTGAGCTGCATGTGAGAACGTAAATGTTACCCACTTAATCCTGCGAACCCCCAGTACGTGATCTGTGTGTGTACTTTGTCACATCTTTTTTAATGAAGAAATCGTAGTAACAATAGCAGCCAAGCTAATTCAAGGCAGCTTAACTTAGATTGCAGCACACTCTGTCTGCAATGTGGCTGCAGCGAGCTTCTGTGTGACTTGTTCCTACATTTCAAATGGAAACTTGCACTTCTTGTTATGTATGATCTGAGTGGAAGGTATCAGGATTGTGGGCCGTAGCATCTACGCTAAAATGACTCAAGTGTTGATCCAGACTTGCTTGTTGTGATCACTGTTTACAGTGTTTATGTTGAATAAGAGGTAAACTGCAGTTACAGATTCTTGTTGGCACTGAACATGAGTTGTTAATGTTAGACTTTAGCCATCTGTCTAGTGGAATCTACGCTGGTATGACACTGCAGTTAAACAAATCTAATCTTTACAGCAAAGCTTCAGTTGATTTGTTAGTCATAATCATCCCAGTTCAAGTTGGTGCCACACTGGACCCAGTTTTTAAATTTAAAGTAAAGTTGTGTTTCTTGTAATACTTTTGGATATCCCTAAGGTCCGAGTGGCTCTCTGTGCTGTCCTGTCTCTGTCTGTTTAAAGTCTAAATCTGTGTTGTTGCCTCCTCCCACAGAACTACAAGAACACCCTGCAGTCTCAGGTACTGGAATCAGCAGGGGAGCGGCACAGCACAGTCAAGTTTGGAGCCCATCTCTCAGAAGAGAAGTTCAGACACTTCCAGGACGAACAGATCGGCCAGCTCTACGAACTCATGCTGGAATCCACCAAACCCAACAGACAATTTGACATCTGTGAGGACAGCAAGTGAAGCAGGCGTCACATTAATGTGCTCAGATAAAACACACAAGGTGCTATGATTCAGACTACTAACATTATCTCTTAAGTGCTGAGCCTTTGAGTGGTACTCAAAGACCCTGTAAAGGCTTTTAAGAATATTTGACTATATTAAAGTGCTGTGTAATATCTCTGTGTTCCTGTACTTCTCTCTTTTACAGTGAGAAATTAGAGTGTGCTGCTGCTCCTCAACAGATGCATTAATGTAGCACTAATTTGTTTCTTTTGTCAGCTTTTTTTTCCACATGAATATAATTATGAGCTCAGTGTTGGGAAGCAAAGGCACCGGGATGCGTCTCTTCTTCAGATGCACCCAGAGCTCACATCAGTAAAGCCTCTTTCAGCCTCAGTGGTGATGTCGCCATTTTTAGAGTGAAGTCCTCACTATCCATGTGGAACTATGAACAATTGAACCCACACAGACACAAAAGCCATGAGCTTTGTCTTGAGTGAGAGGGTCACGGGTGTTAGAGCTGTTATAAAAGTCAAGTCGTGGTTGTGAATGCACCAGTTCCCTCCCACAGAGTTCCAACATCGCAGTGATTTTTCTGAAGAAATGGTAATCAGTCATGCTCTGCACAAATTATCTGCCTGCTAACAAGAGTCTTTGTCCTGCATCTGTTCCAAATAAAGTGCTGCCTTCTACTGACTTCACACTTTGTGAGGTTTTTGTTGTCCTTTAAAATTCGAATGAGTAGCTCATGTCTCCCTCTGGATCAGGCCTGACAACCATAGGCTCCATCAGCCATAGGGTCAGATCCCTGTTATTCAAATTTCAGCCTTTTTTCCCCCCTTGTCCACTTCTTACATAATGCATTGTGTTTAACAGCTGAGTGAATGCTTTATGTTTTTTAATCAGAACTGACAAGTTTGGTCATTGTCTTCACACTGTAACTAAAGCCTGTTTCAGACATGCACCTTGGAACTCTGAAGTGAAATACATTCAGTGCTCTCCATAATGTTTGTACTCCTCAATCTGACATTTGCAGTAAAAACAAACTGGGGTTAAATGCTCACTCATTTTTTATTTACAAATTTTTTATTTTGAAATGACAGTTGTATATGTAATTTATACACATCTCCACCAATTCTGGGCACTAGAATGTTTAGTGGGAGTTTGCAATTCACAGACTTCACCAGTGGCTGGTGATGCTCTGTCAGGCCTGTGCTGCAGCCATTATCTTAATGTCAATAGCTTATTGTCTGTATTTAATTATTGTTGTGTTAATAGTCTGCACTCCAAGTTCTTTTACACTGCTTTTCATTCACCCGTTTGTTCACACACACACACACACACACATCGAAGGCAGAGCTGACCTGACTCATCAGAGGGGCAGAGATTCAAACCACCAATCCTATGACTGGTAGAAAGGGATGATGATCTACATTCGAATGAGCCACAATGCTAGACTGAAAACAGAAATGTAAGCAGGTGTATTAAGAATGAAAAACTGAAGTCTCTGCATGTTGCTGCCTTATTATGATGCCACTGGTATGTAACTGAGCTAAGACCTAATTGGGTCATTTCAAACAGACGGTGCAACGAGGTGCTGCAGCAATGCACTGTATGAGGGAAAATGCATTTTATGAACTTTATAGAATGTAAATATTTAGGTCAGTTGAGCCCTGACTTTATTCAACACCTGATAATTTGTGATCCTCGCTGCAAAAGCAAGTTGTGGAATAAATAAAACAATAAATAAGCACAACCCGAAATTATACAGCTTCATCAGTAAGGGCTTTCTTTTAAGTAATACCAACTCAGATTTAATGATCAAATAGTCAATCAACAGGGAATAAAATACATTTTTCAAACAAATATTTGATCTACAAGTTTAATTAAATCAAGAAATACAAGAAACAACAAAGCAACACTTGTATTAAGAGAACAGCAAAAATGCTCATGAGGATGATGGTGTGGTGCAGTTCATAGGTGTAAACCAGTAATTTAGTTCAATATTACCAAAGGTAACAGGATAATGTAGGGTTGATGGGATGATGAGGGGAAGAAAGAGAGGAATTAAAAAGCCAGGAGATGTGTAAAAAGAAGAGACTTAATCTTCTGTAGAATCACCAATAGTGTATCAATAATGTAATCACTCCTTTATCCGAGCAGGTTAAGAAAGGAAGTCCAGACCACAGTCACAGAAAATGTTTTTCAGCCGGTTCGTGGGTCACTGCCTCTCTTTTAGTTTTGTTTGTCTTTACTTTTCCCTTCTTTTATTTTCTTAAGTGGAAACGCATAAACTTAATGACGCCATTTATTAATCTCCTCCTCTCACTCCTTTGTCTCCTGCATGCTGCTGTTTAATGATTTCCCTCCCCCTGCCACAGGTGTGTCCCATATAACTCCTCTTCCTGTCACAATATGGCAATATGCTGTGTTTATTTTTCTTCACTAACCTTTCTGCAGTATGTCCCTTTTTAGCAATTTTACCCTAACTCTTAATTTGTATTGACATATGTCAGTACAATATGTAAATCCCACTCAGTCTGTCCAGTGGCTTAATTAAATCAATGGTTATTATCAGCTGTTAAAGGCACAGCCTGTGATTGATTGGGGGATAATAAGCAGGGTTGTGTTTCAGTAATTGTTTATCATGACCTCCGTCACTTGGTAATGAGCAGCACCATATGTCACCAGAGGCTTCATACAGAGTGACAGGGTCTGCAGGAATCAGAGGAGAGGAAAGAAGACACTAGGCCTACATACAGAGGAATACCCACTCACCTCAGCCTCCAAATGCTGTGTACTGCTGCTTCTGATGTTGATGATGCTTTTGTGCTGTGTACAACCATCATCATTTGCATGTAATAGCTGCTTGCATTGGAGGCAAACCCAAGAAATGAATTGGCTTTTATTTGTCACTTTTATGTTTAATCTTTAATTAATTTTAAGCTGGGGAGCTTTAAGGGACACCACTGTGTGAGTGTTACCAACAGTTTACACATCTAGCAGACACCAGCCATGTTTCTTATCAAAACCCAGTTTCAACTATGCTTTGGTCTCCACCAACTCTTTTAAATATGTTGGAAATATGTTCCATAAATTAACATGGTGTGGACAGTTAATGTTGAAGCCGCCTGTGACATAGGCTCACAAAACAGACTTGCAGTGGTACAGAGGTTTTTGAGTCTTCTGACCAATCGGAGAATAGCAAGGTTTTTTTTTTGTAGCTTGTAGCTTTCTCATTCTCAATCGACTACCTGAATGGTTGTTCAGAATGAAGCTTTACAGTATCTAGCGAGAGAGAGTTTAGCTGGACAGAGCACAGTGGATTGATTCTCATTAAATTACATATTACTGTAGCTTTAAAATGCAAAATGCTTATTTAGCAAGTGGTTGATAACAACATATCCTGGTACATTAATGTACACTATGCTTACCAGAATATGTCTCTGCAAACAGCTGCCTGCTCTGGCTGGAAATAATAATAATAATTTAACAAGCTACAAGTGGCTTAGTACGCACATAGACAAAGGGTATAAACAGTATCTGTGGTGATTAAAAACATGTTCCCATAAGGGCAAACAGAGGTTTTATACTGAAGGCTCATCAATCGCCCTTACTACTCCTCCATAAATTGGGTTGTACCTGTATCTGCGTGTAGTATAAGAGGGAAAAACATCAATACTCGACAATATCGTCATTTGCAGCGTTATGTGATCTGAATGTATTTGGATTAATAATCCTGTGTTGATCAATTGAAATCAATTTGGAAATCCAGGGGTTTTGTTGACGGCAGTGGTGAACAATTCTCAGCCATTACATTCACCTGGTGGATTTAATGCTTTGTCTGATCAGAGTTTACATTTAGAATCTAAATCTAAATCAATTCAATTCAATTCAATTCAATTCAATTCAATTCATGTTTATTTATATAGCGCCACACACAACAAAAGTCATCTCAAGGCACTTTACAATGTAAGGTTTAAGACCTTACAATACAACTAAATAATAGGGAAAACCCAACAAATCCCCCTTTGAGCAGCACTAGGCAACAGTGGAGAGGAAAAAATGCAAACAAATGCAACGACTAGTTTTTCAGGATGCTTCTAATTTTAGAGATATTCCTCAGGTGGAAGAAGGCAGTTCTAGAGATTTTTTTAATACATGAGTTAAAGGAGATATCCTGGTCAAAGATAACTCCAAGATTCCTCACAGTAGTGCTAGACGCCAGTGTTATGTCATCTAAAGTAAGTATATGATTAGACATCGTATCCCTGAGGTTTTTGGGCCTAAATTATTGTCTTGTCTTGATATAAGTAGTAGAAATTGCAGCACACCCAGACCTTTATGTCTTTTAAACATTCTTGAAGCGTGACTAATTAATTTGTTTCATTAGGTTTAATGGCTAAATAAAGCTGAGTGTCATCTGCACAGGAATGGACTATGCAATGGATCTAGTTTATTACCAAGTCAATTTTTACATACAAGTGCTTTGTCTTGGTGAGTTGGTGCAAATTGTTACAGTATTAACTCAACAAAACAAAACACAAGATCCACACAAGTCATTATTAGACAACAGTCACAATATATATATATATTTGGAAATATGTTCTTGTGACGAGAGGGTTTGGTTCTGATGGAGCACAACCTCCGTCCAGAGGAAAGTTTCTCAAACAGCAGCAACAGAAAAGTAACAGGCTACAGATAACCTGTTACTTAATTGAATTTTTTGTGCATTGAAATTTGGAGTTGACATTTCTTGTCCAGAGTCAAAAGAAGTTATTGCTTTGTGGGCTGTACAATAATATGTTGCCAAGGCTACATTTTACAAATAGACCTATGAAAAAATATTGAAATGAAATAATACAGACATATATGTGCCAGCAAGAGTCCAACTGAGTTATCTACAGAGGCCCAGATCCACTGCTGGGAGCTACTGATGAAACAATTACTAGCATACTGGCAGGCACTGTGTGTTATAAGTATGTAATTAGTGTTGAGTGCAAACACTGGCGTGGACAGTCAATGATGTGACAGGGCCAAAATAAATGATTGGATAACACGTAACTGGAATTAAAGCAATGAGAATAAAGCAGCCATTGGTTGTATTAAACCATTCACTTCAACACGTTGATTGATAATTACTGTGCAGGAAGTAAGAGGCCAATCCTGCATGTATGGATGTATTTACTGGTGAGAGGAATCTCATTCCCTTCCATATGACTATTTGAATTATTTTAGTTTGACCATTGAAATGATTAAGTCTTTATTTTTATAATTTTTAACCTCTTTGGTTGATATTTCACTATCAGGGTCGTTTTTATCGATTTTTTTATCGATTGTTTTTGTTTTTGGAATCGGGAATATATAAAATGAACTTAACCTTTGGGACTTTTGATCTCATACAATTAAGAACATGTATGCTTTAGTAGTGATTAGGATACCAACATGTGCCAGCATGTCAGTAAGAAATAATTTTCACTACTTTCCTAGCTTAATAAAAAACTGTGTTTAAAAACGTGAGAACTTTCTGTGGAGTGATGTGACTGATGGACATGTACGGTGCCTTCCTGCTCTCAGAGCTGGATTGATTTGAGACTCTTCACACAATTTTGAAAAGCTAACGTTAAATAAATCAAGTGTGCCGTTTAACTCTAGAAATTGTCTATTTGCTGTAGTACAGCCCAGTACTGTTTGTGATGCACTCCATGTTGACCTGAAGGATCACAGGTCCATATGGTCAGCAGTGACTCACTCAGCCTCCCTGTTCTGAAAAATAAAAATGATGTGGGCTCAACAGCTGTGCTGTGGCTGTGAGTGTGCGTGTGTGGCTTCACCTCCCTACTACAACTCAGCCCACAGTCTTCAGTAACACCACACTGTATACAGTACATTATTTTGACTTATTGGCATTTGCTGCACTGCATTTATATCATTGCATCATGACTGGTTCTCATCATATGGGACATTGTATGTGGTCTACACAACTTTAAACTACTGAGAGGTGAAGTCAATATCATTGATCTTTTTAAAGTGAATTTTACATTTACAAAGTTATAATTTTTTGAGTTATTAAGTTGGAACCGGGGTGGCACTGTGGTGCAGTGGTTAGCACTGTCGCTTCACAGCAAAAAGGTCCTGGGGTCGGCCAGGGTCTTTAGGAGTGGAGTTTGCATGTTCTCTCCCGTTATTGGAGATTCTAAATTTCCCATAGGTGTGAGGTAGAGTGTGAATGGTTTTCTTTGTCTATATGTGGCCTCTCGCTGTATGCTAGCTGGGATAGGCTCCAGCACACCTGCGACCCCTACGGGGACTAAGCGGTTCAGAAGATGGATGAAAGTCAAACAATCAGAATGTAATAATTCTATTACATTATTGCATTATTAATGTCATGGTGGGCGGTGGAGTCATACTGGAGTACGTTATGTTTAGAGGTGTCTAATGTTTTGGCCTCCCTGTTTACAGGTGAGGTCAGTGAGAGTCCTAAAACATTAGGCACACACCTGCCAGACATGTTGAATCAAGAAATCACTTAAATAGAAGCTGTGTGACAAAGTGAAGCAGCTAAAAGATCTCAAAACACAACACATCATAACAGAACCCAGAGCAACATCTAAAGAACTACAGGCCTCAGTTAAGGTCAGTGTTCAACAATTAAAAAAAACCATCCATGTAAGAGTTCCAAGATTAAAGCTACAGCTGACCAGAAATAACACAAAAGTTCGTCTCACATTTGCCAAAAAACATCTTGACTGACAAGACTTCTGGGCAAATATTTTGTGAGCTGATGAGACAGAAGAACCTTTTGGAAGGTGTGAGTCCTGTTACATCTGGAGTAAAACTAACACAGCATTTCATAAAATGAAGATTATATCAACAGTCAAACATAGTGGTGATGCCTGATTGATGTAAATAGAGAAGTCAAAACATTAGAGACCTCTTAATATAATTCTCATTCAGTTTTCTCAGGAATTATTTCTTGAATGGCATGCCATAATATGTATGTATGTACATATGTATGTATATTATTATTTTCAATAATGTACATTAATACTAAAGACACTGAAATAATGTGTTCATAATGTTATGTCTAATCAATGTACAGTATATATATAACTCTTGTCCATGAATGTCTTATCCTTGTTCTAGTAGCCCACTTCTCATCAGGTTGCCCTGGTATCCCAACACCTGACCTGACCTTGTTGACCCGGACGATGTCTGAGCTGGTTTGATTCTTGTGTTTGTATCTCTCATTATACAAGGTAGACAGGTAGCATTAAGGGCCTTGCCTAAGGGCCCACACTGGATATTGTCCTAACCAGGAATTGAACCCACACCCTACTGTACTGAAGTCAGTGGCACTATCCAGTCTGCTAAACAACTAGTAGCACAGTACTCTAACATCCGCAAGAAACACCTCATGTCACAACTAGCGATTGAAGAAGTACAACACAAATGCTACGGCAAGGGGGAGCCAGGACAACAGGTCAGCGGGGAGATATTAAATCCTCCCCACATTTAGAGATTGGGTTCCAAGCCCCAATAACAGAGCTTAATGCAAGAGCAGCTGACCTAAGATTGAAGATCATGGCTAAGATGGACACCTGGAGCCCCTGAGGTCAGTTACCAAGAATAAGTGAAGTACCTTCTGAAAGTCTGCTAGAAGATGTGAATGCAGCACTACAGACAATACCAACTCTGACCATCACTGAGACCAATCAGCTGATATACAGCACAGCAACTGTGATCCTTGAGGTACTTGGCTATAAGATCAACACAAGCCATAAGGTGCAGTATCCTCCATGGAAACGGAGGTTGGAGGCTAAGATCAAGGCAACAGAGAGGTTAGCCAACTATCAGAACTACAGAAAGGCATCATGAAGAAGAACCAGGTGCTTAAAAAGTACAGTAACATGACCATACCTGAGGCCTTGGAGACTGTCAAGCAAAGGCTCACAGCCCTGGCTACCCGGCTAAAGAGATACACCAGAGAAGTTGAGGCCAGGAGAATAAACAAGATGTTCTCCACTGAGCAATCCAAGGTGTACTCACAGTGGCAAAGTAGTAACATGAGAGCAGACCCACCAAGGCGGGAGACTGAACAATACTGGAAAAGCATATGGGAGAAGGAGGCATCACATAACAGCAATGCCCAGTGGCTAATGGACCTAAGAGCAGACCACAGCAACCTTCCTGAACAAGATCCAGTAACCATCACAATGGCAGACATCCAAGAAAGGG
>OMLM01008437.1:0-26120 GCA_900302695.1 Helostoma temminkii
CTGTGTTGTTGAAGTAAGATAAAGCAGCAGGTGAGGTGTTGGAGTAGATTTCTTTTTTGTCCTTATCCCAGTTCTGCTCAGCAAACATCTGGCGCTGGGCAAAGAAGTTCTCCAGGTACTGGTCCACCTTTTGTTGGACCTGGGATGTTGAACCCATCTGGTAGTCATCTTCCTTTGATGCGGCGCATTCCTCTGCATCCCAGCGGTGGAGCAACTGCATCAGATCGTTGAGATCTGAAGCAGCCTTTTTGACCACATCTGAGATGAGGGCGTTCGCCAGCTCATCAGTGCTGTGTGTTTCCATGGTGCTTGAAGTTGTGTTCTAGTGGAGAAACACACTGAAATCTTAGCTGTGTTACACAGTCAGCACGTATTTAATCCCCATCTAACGTGACCATATGTGATGGCTGTCTTAGTGAAATTATTTTACTGTGTGTAGTTGCTTCATGTGCACATCTGATTTGTTTTTTTATATTTTTATATTTATATATATTTGCAGCATTAGCAACACGACAATTTTATTAAACATATCCCCTGATGTAAAATAGGCTAAAAATAAAATGCAACCCTGGCTGAGGCTACAGTTCCACTTTAAACATGTTAGGTTTATTATTTCTGTTGACATGTTGAGATTTTTTTTAGATATGTGACAGATATAAACTCTTGTTACAACACAAGTTATGTATGTATAAACTCACCATCAAAATTCACCATCATCATGTTTTTGCAAATTATTATCTTACAATGTATATTCTAATAAAATTCACCATCATCATGTTTTTGCAAATTATTATCTTACAATGTATATTCTAATAAAATTCACCATCATCATGTTTTTGCAAATTATTATCGTACAATGTATATTCTAATAGTTTTCTCAAGTTACATAAATGAGTAACCATTACTTGGTTAGCCACAATATCTACTCAAGTTAGAGTCAATTGCAGGGTACAAAAAAAAAAAGCCTAATCCATAAAACTAGAAAATATGCAAATCAGTGTTAGCAGGCTTTGAAGCATCCTTGCACAATTCATACTCGGCACCTCACTGACCCAGTTGAAAACCCAAAAACACTGACCCTATTTCCACCTAGTCTTGAAACAACCTCTGGTGTAATTTGCCAGTGAGAGAGGGAGGATAAAAATATTGGCCAGTCCAATACTGCCAGTAATTTCATGTTGGTTGACATACATTTTACACTGTGTTGGGACTGACCTGAGCACCAATTAATTACAGCTAATCAACACTAAGTGCAAACTTGGTGGTGCACAGCAGTGAGAGAAGAAGAGAGAGAGAGATGTGAGGGATAGCATACAGTAGTATAGTAGTATAACATGGTATAGTGGTATAGTGTATTATGGGAGGGTGGTTACCAAAAATAATGACTAAATGTAGTGATAATGATTTCACAAAAATGTTTTCTTAGTACAAAACACAATTCTAGTTCATTTATTTTATTTATTTTTTTGGCAATTGGCTTGAATGTTTTTTTAAGAAAGGTTAACTAATTATAATTTACAGTGTAGCTGCAAACTAACATATAGTGATATGCATTATATGCATTTACCTGTCCGTCTTCTTCTAGTTTTCGTTTTCGTTGTTGTTTCTCCTTCTCTTCTCCTTCTCTTGTGTCTTTGAACACTCTGGCTTCACGTTCAGTCAGGGTGTTTTGTCTCGTCATGAAATGTTTGAAGTTAACCTCAGAAACTGTGTGTGTTCTCTGTGGACTCCAAATCTAAACTGAGACCTAGTTCTGCAGAACTCTCACACACTGACTCTGTGATGTCACAGAACTGAGTTCTAATAGAACTTCCTGTGTTCTAGAAGGCCCTTTTAACGCCAAAGCTATTTATATATGAGATTTAATGTAATGTAAAGTAAAATGTAATGTATTTATTCGCTCCTCTGTCTCTTCTCTCTGTCTGTTTCAGCCTGGTTAAGATTAAAGTTTAATTTCAACCAGATTCAGCTTAATGTGTACAGTTTTTATCTCACACCACTCAGTTTTCTGACTTGATGAGTTGAATAATAGCACAATTCAATCAACTCATTGTAATTTTGTTAAGAAACATACTCACAGCAACAGACCTCCAGCATAAACTCTCTGACAGCGGAACCAGTCCAGACCACAGTCCTGTATTTTTTAGTCTGGAGAAAGCGTTAATATGTAAATTGAACTGTTATTTTTTTGCTTTCAGAAATCAAAAATCTGAATTTATTTATTATTTATTCAACCAAGTTCAGCGACTGTAACTCACATTTTAAGGAACCAGAGGAATCAGTTTAAAGTTATTTCTAATAGATTCAATGTATAAATGTTATAAAACATAACAAAATAATAGTAATAGTCATTTTCTCTGGATCAGAGCTGTAGATGTAGACACATGAAGTTCATTTCCAGAAATCAATGTAACTATATAAATGTTAAAATCATGGATGGCAGATGAATGCATCAGTGCCATTACCAGTGAGGTACAGCTTTGTGCTACACAGTCTATTATTTAAAGCAGTGCTTGCTTTGGGTTGGTCAGCATCTGTGGGGCCATGGGTCATTTTTTTACAGATAAGACCTCAAACTGAATCCTCTCCAAACATTCTTTCAGCTGAAACATATTAATCATCCCCTTTCTGACACACATGCATCAATAAATCCCTAAAATACAGTAGGTTCAGAAAGGGTTCAGACTGCATGAATTTTTTTCAATTTTCTTATGTCGCCTGATATGTCGCCTGTCCTTCAAATTATTTTTTTCTCATTAATCTACACTCAGTGCCTCATATTGAGTGTAAAACTAAAATAAACTAAATAAAAATAAAAATAAATACAACTAAATAAATAAAAAACAGAAATTTCACATTGTACAGAGCATCCGGAACCTTTGCAGCTACACTAGAAATACAGTTTGTTGTTCAGTTGTCTTCCATTTCTGTTGATCATATCTGAGATGTTTCTACCTCTACACCTACCTCCTTGACAACTTGCAGATTTATCTTAAATAAATAAACATACTGTATGTGTGTGTGCAAACTTATTATATGTGTGTGAAAAAATTTAAGCTGTTTAATTATACTGGCCTTGACTTTATAGCAGTTCAGTTGCTTGTGTTATCACAACAGTGATATATATATATATATACAAATCAAATCAAAATTAAAATGGATGCATTTTTTTCTTTTAGTTGCAACAAGATAACAATCTGTACTGTACAGTAGGTCTGCATGTTGTCTATACTTCTATTTAAATTCTCCTAAGTGCGCTAATTGAATTTAGTAGAGCTGATTAAAGATGTTTTACATCCCACCAAACAAAAATCAAGTCAAGTTTAAAGTCTCAGTTGTTCAAATAAATTACATTTTCATGCTGTTATTTAAAAAATGGTTATTGCCAAACTCCAATTTGCTCTGTTACATGAACACTCGGCAGAGCAGCGACATCACCTGCAGCTGTGAGTCACTAATCATCCACCTGCTATTGAAAGTATTCTTTGAAAAAAAAACCAGCTAACTTGTGAAAGATAATTACTGATCTTCTGATCTATTCAAACCCCCCTTTAACAGAGACTCGTAGATTTAAGTACTTTCTTAATTATTCAGTATCTGTAACTATGTTTATAATTGTTTGTGAGTATCAATCAAGCACCTAATAATACATCTAATTATATATATCATCATAACTTGCTCATGAAGGCTGACTGACTCTTTAATACACAAAACACTCATGACTGCATAAAATTCACATCTCTGATCCACAAAGTAAATGAGTCTAAAACAGCCTAACTTAACTGCCTCACTACATCTTTCTGTCTGGATCTCTGTGAGATGAATCTGTTGTCGGATCAGTGAAAGCATATACATTATCAGACTACGAATCAGGAAATAAGCCCTTTTTTCAGGGTCATTGCCCGCACCATATTTTCTCTCTTTGGCAGCTGAGATTTCACAGTACATTTTGCTAAAATATAATTGGACAGCCACAAGCTTTGGCAGCCAAATACACAAAACAAGAGCATGTGTGACTTTTCTGCTGTGGATGAAAGGCGTTTGATTACTTGCCAAACGAGGAGGAACAGTGTGTGAGTGGGGACACCTCAGGCTGTGAACAACCATGTACTGGCAGGTAAGTGGGTTCTTATTAAAGGATGTACTCAATCCTGTGTCCTCTCCTCTCCACGGTAGACCAGTCGTCTCATCTTCACACTGTTTTGAGTGAGTTCAGAGTACCAGCGCCCAGGGTTCTCACCCCAGATCTCTTCATTATGTTTGGCCTGTAGTCACACTCTTTTCTTCCTTCAGCCTACATCGGCCCTCTCACACCTCTCACAAAGTCTTTACCAGCAACATCAGCTCATCTTCAAGAGAGTGGCAAGGAGAAATGAAGAGGACAGGAAGGGAATGTCAACAGGGGTACAAGAGGAGTCTTGGCTGTCGCTGTGCCCTGGGCTATTTTTAATTCAGTGTCCCCTCTATCTGACAAAATTGTTGGCACTCTTCTGTTAAAGAAAGAAAGAAAAACTCACAATGGTCACTGAAAAATTAGACAAAAGTAATAATAAAAGAAATTACTAAAAAATAATATTTAACTTTTGAATTGTGGTTCAACAGAAGAATTTTAAAAAACTAATTATTAGAACTGGCCTGGGCAAAAATGATGATACGTCTTCAATACATTGAAAATATTTTGACCATAAAGACATAATAAACTAACATGTGTCCTGCTATTAGCATCACAGGTGTGTTCAAACTTGTAATCAGTCAGTCTGCCTATTTAGAGGGTGAAAAGCAGTCACTGTGCAGTTTGGTACCATGGTGTGTACCACACTGAACATTGAACAGAAAAATAAGGACAGAGTTGTCTCAGGAGATTAGAAAGAACAAAAGATAAAGGCTATAAGACCATTTCCAAGCAGCTTGATGTTCCTGTGACTACAGTTGCACAAGTTATTCAGAAGTTTAAGGCCCACAGGACTGTAGCCTAACTCCCTGGAGGTCAAGGTCAGATCGCACTATCCATCACTTTTTTTGAACCAAAGTGGATTTAATGGAAGCCGACTGAGAAGGCCTCCACTGTTGAAAGCAAATCATAAAAAAATCCTAAATGCATATTTAAAAGCCACAAAGTTTCTGGGAGAATGTCCTTTGGACAAATGAGACAAAACTGGAACGTTTTGGCAAGTCACATCAGCTCTATGTTCACAGACACTAAAATGAAGCATTCAAAGACAAAAACACTGTCCCTACTGTGAAACATGGAGGAGGCTTAGTTATGTTCTGGGACTGTTTTGCTGCATCTGGTCCAGGGTGTCTTGAATCTGGGCAGGGTACAATAAAATCTCAAGACTATCGAGGCATTCTGGAGCAAACTGTGCTGCCCAGGGTCAGAAAGCTTGTTCTCAGTTTCAGGTCACTTGTCCTCCAACAGGATAATGATCCAAAACACCAAGCACCCAAGAATGGCTAAGAACAAAACATTGTACTATTTTGAAGTACTATTTCTATGATCTCTGATCTAAATCCTATTGAACATCTGTGAAAGGAGCTGAAACATGCAGTCTGGAGAAGGCACCCTTCAAACCTGAGACAGTAGGAGCAGTTTGCTCACAATGAGTGGACCAAAATACCTGTGGTCAGGTGCAGAAGTTTCATTCAGAGTTACAGAAATCATTTGATTGCATTGATTGTCTTAAAAGGTTGTGAAACAAATTATGAAATTAAGGGTGCCATGATTGTTGTCCAGGCCAGTTTCATTAGTTTTTTGTATCTTCTGTTGAATCACAATTCAATGTCTGATTTTCATTAGTTAATTTTCAGTACATTTTCATTTATTATCACTTGTGTCTGTTTCCCATTATTTCAGTGAACATTGTGAGGTTGTCCTTTTTTAAGAGAAAGGTACCCACAATTTTGCCTGTATCTGTATGTAAAATAATCAAAATGAATGTCTCCTTGGTATATTATTGTGCCTTTAATTTGCCCTGAGAAGCTCAATGTAGTAAAACTGGGTTTTAAGATGTTTATTAGGGAAAAGAGGCTGATGAACTGCAGGATCCTGTGACTGGACAGGTGAGTAATTCTTTAAGTAGCCAGATGGGGGCAGGATTTACACTGCACACAGGAAATCAATCATGGAGAGAGATCACAAGTAAGTATTAAACATATCAATAGGATTATGAAAACTGAACTCACTGGTGTCAACAAGAGGGAATGCAGATGACGGTAAGTATGCTGGTTGTCAGGGGAGAGGTTGGAATAGCGCAGGTGGGGGTGGGTAGAGGTGAATGGCACACAAGATGGTGGGTGATCACAAAATGGTGGTGCCCTAAAAACAAGTTTGGATTAGTCAGACAGGGACAATTCAGGTAATGAGGCAGACAGGTTAAGCACAGAGCAGGTTCAGGTCCATAAACGGTTTTTCAAATATCAACAGATCCAAATCCAGGAAGTCAGCCTGGAAACTATGACAGTGTTGTTTGCTTTTTTGAAACTGAAGTTGTATGACATATTGGTTAATATGCTAAATTCTGTAGTAAAGAGTACTAGATCACTTTTTCCCCTGTGTTGCCCCTTGGGCACTGACACTGCAGACAATTGCCTATGTAACTTATACCACAGAATACCACTGTGGGGGACAGAGAACAGGAGGCACCTGTCAGACTAGAGAAAATGAATGAAAAGATGGTTTAGAAGTGAGGGAGGGTGTGAGGATGATGAAGGGGCTGAGCTGTACATTATTTGAAAGGATTTCTGTGGTAGGAGCTGGAAATGAAAGGGAGTAAAGAACACAAAAGAGACTTAGTGAGGCAGCTGACAACTGATGTCATTTATTTGCTGTACCACCCACTATCCTGTCTGCTTAGCAGGGGAGACACTACAGCACACCCCTCTTAAATTGATTTTACTACAGCATTTTAGCACATCTCTTCATGCCAAACTAATAGTCCCAAGTGTATTCTCAGTTGCAATCAGTGGACAAGGAGTCCAGCAGTCATCATAGCTAAAGCTCCACACTAATGCTATAGAGGGGCTGGCTATTACCAGTTGTACCAGCTGTAATGACCCCATCAATAAGTGTCTAAATGAAGACAGATGAACAGAATAGACTGAAAATGTCACAAACAGTAACTGTTTATCCTCTGTGAGATGCAGGGCGGTTTACTTTTTAAATCAAACGGAAAGTAACGCAGTTAAACTCAGGTATCTTCCAATATATCTTGTGTTCGTAAAGGTGATAATGTTTTACAGAGGGGCTGATTCAGCCGTACTCATTTTGGTAGTTCCTGGTGCTAAGTTAGCTAGGTGACCTTATAAACACATAAACAGCCAACTGAGCATAGGCAGTACACCTTTGCTGCAACATCAGTTGAGGGCTGAATGTATGAGCGTGGGTTTGTCATTTAGTTATCAAGTGCACACCACACAAATCGGTTGTTTTGTTGAAAGCCTATGACACCTGCAGGACTCTTTAACTGTAGAAAGCTGCAGTCTACTCTTTGTACAGCTACTCTCTGCATTCACCTGAGAGCATCTTAACACTGTGATCTATCTTTTTCTGTGGAACACACAGAGGACATTGTTGATACTTTCAAATATTTTTTAAGAAGTATAAGTGTGATGTGGATGACCTACAGTTCACTCTCAGGTATTATAAAACTACTCTGTGGGTGGACATTCAAGGGCAGGCTGCCTGAGCTCTATCACAAAATGGCCTCATGGTATTAAAGTGATTTTACTTGGAGAAATCCAATTTTTAGAATCCAAGGTGTTTGATGGTATACGTTCTGACTATTTGATTTTTCATTTTGAGAAACTGTGGATTTTTGACTAAATGTTTCATTGTTAATTTATTGTTGAAATACCTACCTAATAGTACCTAATACCTACTAGTGATGGGACTGATGGCTCAGTTTTTCTGCAAGATCCATTCCTTGTTCCTTTTAATCCTTTTTTTAGACATATGCAAAATCATTAGCCTATCCTATTCATCTTCATGTTATCCTGTTAACTGCTTTTGACAAGGGTAATTGGTTGTGAAGCAGGGTACAGTACCAGATGGACAGGTCACCAGCCCATCACATGGCTGACATATAGAGACAGACACTGGTAGAAAATCCAGACTCCACACAAAAGGGCAGTTGGCTGACCTGTGGATCAGGTTCTTCTAGCTGTGAGGCAACAGTGCTAACTACCTGTCCCATTAAAACCTAAAGATCCAATTAAAGAAATTTCTTGTGCACATGTTGACTAGGTTAAGCAGCACTAAATTGCTCATATTGCCAGTTTTGGGTCCTGTCTGTGTGGGTTACACCACACACACAGAGGCCACAGAAGAGCAGACAAAAGGATGAAGCGAGCGCATCAATTGCATTAACACAAAATCCTTTCCTTAGGGTTGTGCGGAGGTGTGACCATGTTTATTTATTAGTTTTAGAACATAACTGTTATGAATCCTTAAAAAACCATTTTATTTTGGATTTCTTCATTTGTTCTTACTAACATGACAGCCCAGAGATAGACACAGCAACATAATGGGAAATGTCAGGAACTGCTGGAAAGCCACAAGGCTGTCTAAAGAAATTAGTCACTGGACACTTTAAAATAAGCTAAATAGCAAAAATGTCCCACTAGCTCCGCTAAAAATGGCTGTAATGGTCACCTCATACATCATAGTCCCCTTAATCAGCTCTATCTCTTCATGATTTGGTTTTCACATACAGTATGAATTTTGTCAGAAAAATGGTCTGGTTATCATATACCAAAAAATGTCCATGTAATTATGTGGAAAAATCTGGGGTCTAGTGACTCTTTAAAGTTGCATGTCTGGCACTACTACCAAGCTGTTCAATAAGTCATTCTAACAGAGCTTATTACTACAGCAAAATATTCAAAAAGGCTGTACAATTATGTCGTACGTACTGGGGTTACTCAGCTGGTCTGTAGTTTTTAGTCTATAAATATACAATAGTTTTTATACATTCATATAATAAGCTTAATGAGCTGCCTTGTCCAGAGTGTTTTCCTGCATATCACTTGAATCTCCCAGAATTCCCTCATGTGGCGTAAATTCAAAGCCATACTTGTCACGCTTCATTTGAGTGTTGAACGATTCTAAATTGGAAATAAACCAACCAATAGTTCACTGAATGGAGATGAATGCCTAAGAGAAATGTGATGTAAATCATTTTGGATATGGTGTGCATGCTTCTGAAGCATGGAAAATCTCTTCTGTTATTTATGTCTCTCTTGTTTGGAAAGTCAGTGCATAAATAATATTTGTTGTCTCTTTCAGTTATATCTTAACTAGTTTTACAATAAGAACCAACATTGATGCATAGCATTTCAAAATAATGCAGGGAAATTCAATTCTTTTTTGAGTTTTTTCTTCTTCTTCTTCTTCTTCTTCTTCTTCTTCTTCTTCTTCTTCTTCTTCTTCTTCTTCTTCTTTTTTTAGTGTCGCACAGCCACCACAGTACAGGACACTATTGTGATATGCCTGTGTCAAGTAGAAATTTGCATGATTGTGTTGATAGTTCATGTGTGTTTTAATATTGAGTACTGTACCAACTTGCATGTGGGTTAAAGTAGCAGATGTAAGAAATAACCTGGACACAATAAAACCATTTAAATCAAACTGCTAAATATGTCAGTTTAAAGCTAATCTTTATATATCATATCTCATACATCATATATTTTATATTTTTTAAAAAATGTATATGCTTTATTCAGGTGGTAGTTATTTTAGTAACTACCAGTGATCAGACAGGAGAAGGGGAAGAGGAGGGAAGGAGGAAGCTTTTGTCATTGTCATTTTTTCCTGGAGCCATTACTACTGTAAATGTGTACTGAACTTGCAAAAAATACTACTAAGCATACTGATTTGTTCCTCTGGGAACAGCTCTACTCTATTACTACTACTACTACTATTACTACTACTAATAATAATAATAATAATTCTATTTTGTTGTTGCTTGTACTTGTGTGTCAGTCACAACATTTTATGTCTTGCACAACTAACATTCTTAGAGACCCCGTCCATGAAATCCTAACTAAGATTAGTACCAGTACCATCATAAATCCAGTTGATCTCTCTTTTCTTTTTTTACCACAAAGAAAGGTTATCCAGTCTAGTTATAAATACTGCTGAATAAACAGTTCCATATGTAAGCTCCTGGAGGAAACCCCCCCTCAGTGTCATAATTCCATTTATGTTGTTATACATGAGCACAATAGAAGATAATGGACATAATATTCCTCTTTAATCTTTCTTTTATGTAAGTCATCCCAGCTAACAGTCAGACATGTCAGATTGTAATGGCTTGGTTGAATGTGTGATATTATGATATTGTATATGCAGCTTTGAACTGACTGTGTCTTATGGAAAGAGGCCCTTTTTAAATTCAGATTTTTTTTTTGTGCGCAGAAATTTAATTTCTCTGGGGACAGACAGAGATTTAAAATGTCATCACGTGTCAATGGATAATCCCTGATGGAGGGTACAGCTGGATATCATTTTAGGAATTGATTTGACTGTCATGAGCTCATGTGCAGTAGATGAAAACTCAAGTCTTAAAAAGTTACCACATGTGGGAAACTTACGGCTTTTTCCACATTTATTTCTGTGTATTGAACTGCAAATATATATTATTCTCCTGAAGGCCTCTGGATCTGGGTCATTATATAACACACGAACATGAAATGTGAGGCTTTTTTTTTAACTGTAAAGCTGCAGTCTTTGAGACGATCAAGTTGTCATCATGAAAGAGTGCTTTCTCATTTTTATGCACAGTGAACATTAAATCTTCGTGCAATATCTCATTAGTTTTTTCTAGGCCAGCTAAATATTGTGAAGACAGAGGCGGCCTACATACGTACGTATGACAGCAGCAACAGCCAAGAAGCGCTGCCTAAAAAACTTCTAAACCACATGCAGAAAAATACTAATGACGCATTGACATATTTCTTAACTGTTGCTCACCATCACAATGTCAAAGGTATTTCTCTTTTATTCTTCATAAAACATAACCCATATATGAAAATAAGCACAAGCTAAATCAAAGACACATACAGTATTAAAGACACAATTAAATAGCCTAAAAAATAATAATGTTACTAAATTACCTTAATATATGCCATTATTTTTCTAAATCTGCCCTGTTTTTTATTATTTATTACCCATGCCAACAAAGGAAAATTACCAAATATAAATATAAAATAATATTAATTTGTATAAAATGAAAGGTAAGATGACCACAAGTTGAAATGCAGTTGATTATAAAGGATAAAACTGAACCAGAAAGAGGGACAAGATTTCACATTTGTCCCAGTACAAACTAAAGCCTATATGTACTTCAGCTGTTTTTCTGAAGTTATATAATAAACATGTTGTTTTATCAGTTAGAATGCTCTCCCGTGGTCTTGATCAAGTACAGATATTGAATTCTGATTACTATAATGCACCAACTCCCAAAGAACCTCTTCTGTCATCTTCAATCTACATACTACAATAATACAGTTTTCTATAGAAACAGATTGATTAAACAGTTCTAGGTTGGTGAGAATGAAGCTCGGTTTAGCATGAAAGCTAATCTGTGTGGAAGTTACAATAGTCCAAACACAAGGTACTTAATTAATACTTGATGCTTATGTTTGATTGATTGATACTTACTTAATAAAATAACATTTGCATATTTGCTAAACATAAAAACATATGACAAAATAATAGTCTAAGACTGCACTGAGAGTCATAAAAACTGAATCAAAAAGAATGGTGATTGCTCCATTGGATTATACCATAATCAATCCAGCAATAGAAAAGCATCATCAGCCACTCAGCATTAATCATAAAGAAATCACAAAAAGTGTCACATTTACTCATGAAATAATCATTACTTATTTATTCAATAGAGTCTCTTCTCTAGTAGCTCTTCATAATCTATTGTGTAATGACTGGTTCAGAGTTACAGTATTTTCTAAGTCGTCTTCGAGTTCTCAAAACCCTGCTTTGATTCTTGTGCTAATACATTTAAGTGAATGGGACTGAAGGCTGAACCAAAGCATCGTTTCATCTCCATTAACTCACTTCATACTGTTCAAAGTTCAACCTATCATAACCTGGAGAATCATATTGTGCTGAGACAAGAAACTCAAGAAACATGAAATGATCATGTTTTGCTTGTGCTATGATGTAGTTATAAGAACAGCAGCACTTTAACAGCAGCAGACACTGGCCTGTAGGCAAACTGGCCAGATGCAGAACAATAGGTTGCACCAGCCCTTCTGTGACTCATTTATGCCAGGAAACTGCAAGCTGTACCAGTCAGTACTTGGCTGAGAAGGGGGAATGAGGCATGGACAGAGGCAGGCAAAGACAGTTTTTAATGGCATATTGATTCCACAGACCTCATCAAGCTGCTCTCCTCTGGTGTTTGTTTTCACACTAATTTGTTTGGAGATGAAGGATCAGGGGGTGACTCATCCGGACAGGTGGGCTTTATCGTGTAGGGGCAGAGAGCAGCCAGTCTTTCAAGCTCCCCACCCAGTCTCCATCACTTTCCATTTATTTCAACCCTCCATCCAGTCATTCCCTACTTTGTTTAAAGACTGAAACTCTGCATGATAATCACATTGCTAAGACTGATATTCAGTTATCATACTGTGTATCCATTTTTCCAGACACAGTTTGTGTTTTTAGTTGCTCTGGTTCACAAAGAAAAATCTTGGTCAGTTAATAAGCCCGTGTCCTTTGTGCCTGACAATTGACCTTGCATGCTTGTATTCCCATTATCTGCATGCTTCTATAACTCTCAGAGAAAGAGATTTCTCTACCTGGCAATATTAAATCTTCTCAATTATATGGTTGGGCTGCTGCCGGCTGTTCATCTTGGATAGCGCCTATTGTTTTGATGAAAAATGTAATCAAGATGCTGTGTCTCACGCTCAGCGGTTGCCTTTTGGCACGTCCCTTTGGAGGAACAGTGAAAGGACAGAGGTAGGTGATTAACTGCCTCTCTGCCCCCACTGCCTGTTAAACACACATTTAAATGGTTAATGTATCTATAGCTCTGGAAGCAAGCATACACCCTATTGCACTCAATTACACTTATAAATATGCTGTTATGAATGTTGTACTCTCTGAAGCTTGTGTCACTCAAGTGAAGCAACAAACCTGCTGTAATCCGTTGTGCTTTGTTTGAGGCCCTGAACACTTGAATCGTTTTTTAAACACAAATAGGAAGAACATCACAAAATTTCCTTCAGACTTTATCTGTCTATCACTGGATTTTTTATTGCAGCACATTCTTTTGTATTGTGAACTATGTAATTTTTACTCAGCCTCCCAGTGAGTTGATTGCCAGTTGAAAGCCTCACTTAGCGATTTACATTTATACATAATCTATGTCTTGTGACAGTTGTTTCTTAAGGTGTGATTCTAGGTTCCACTGGCAGTGAGGCCAATGAAGAATACAAACAGTAAAGCTCACATTTGTGCATAGACAATGTAGCCTTCAGCCAGAGAGCAGGCTGTCAGTAGCGATTTGTGATGTGTGGTTCTTGAATGTCCTGTACTTTGTCCTGACACGTTCCAGGGGCCAGAACACTTCAGCACAACTGCTGGTCAGAGGGCTCCACACTTTTAGTTTCAACCCCCTGAAGTCACACTAATTAAAACAGTTAAAACAAAATATATTTTTTTACATCTTCACCTACAGGTCTGATGGCAGATTGGCACCACACACCAACATATTAAATTTGAGTTGTGCGGTTCAGTGGAAAGTTTGTTTTTTTTATTGTTTTCATCATACATCTTTGTGGGTTATCAGTGTGTCATGTTCCTGTGAAATCTTTTGAACCTTCCTTCACTGTATAAACCCACATTATATACACTTTATTTTAATAAGCTTGTTATTCATTCTTATTATAATTACTGTTTGCTGCAATCTTTTCTCCTTTGGGGCAACATCGTTCTTTGCCCCCATCCACCTAGTGTTTGTCCCATCATTCAAATGAGTCAAGCATCACATTATTGACAGTGTTTTGTCAGCTCACAGAGGTGTCAGTCACCTGATGCTTGTTCTTTCTGTCTGAAGTGAAAACAAATAGATGTTTTTCATTTTTAGAGTCTTTTCAGTATTCAGTTTCAATCTAAAAGGGGTTGTGTGAATGCTAGTAGGAGGTAAAATATGAAATAAGGATGTGCCTACACTTTGTTTATCTGTTTGAATCATCTTCTTGGGCTTGTAAACGTAGATCACCTAAAGAGCTAGAAAAGTGAAACAGACATGTACGACACATGTTCAATTATATATAGTGTAGCCTACAATAAGGGGCAACCCCTGCAGGATACAGGATGCGTTTTATAGCTGTTTACCTGAAGTTCTTGTAGTTTACTGTCTATATATTATATATCTGAATTGCAAACAGTGCTGGGTAGAATTGAGAAGTTATATGTATTATTCATTTATCTGATCTAGAAACTGCAGACAAATACACATGCACTCACAGGTTTGTTGGTAATTGATTTGGTAACACTTCACAGTTCACAGTTTAATGATTAATAAAGGTCCTTTAAAGACTTTTGACTGACAGATGATGGTGTACAATGTCAATTAAAACACCTAAAACAATTTATTTTACTTTCTAAATGTTTTAGATACATTCTAAAACATTATTTACCGTAATGCTTGCTTATGGATGTTGATGCTACTTGGCCAGATTTAAACAACGTGGAAGGAGGTATTTAAATCATAATTTTGCACTTCAGTTCTCAGTAATATATGAAGTTATCAACATACTCTCAATCTAAAAACATGCTTGGAAGAAACAGGATTGATGAGAACATAAGCAGAAAACTCAGCAGCATCATTTCAGCTGTATAAACCGACAATGGATGTCAAGAGGCACACATGATTTATAATTTGTTGTATATCAAGTGTGCAACATTTTTCTATATCAACAAATAAAATGTGAGATTTTCAAGGGAATCTAAGCAACTTAAAACATTGACATTTTGTTTGTTGTCAGTAAAAATCATCTTCTTTTATAAATCCCAGCATGGCTGACTGTGATCAGACTTTGCAGAGAACATATTGGACAACATGCGACTGATCCTACTGCTTCCTCTGTGATTCACCTAAGCTGTGAATGGCTGAGCAGACACACAGCTGAAACCACATATGAGTGTCTGAAAAGCCTTTTGTGTGGATATTAAAGCAGGCAATTAAAGTCAGGGAGCAGACATCCATCCTGCTGCAGACAGTGTGTCGATAACCATGACAGAACAGTGACAGGCTGTGCCATTTTTAGGTCAATAATGCTTTAGATCTGTATGGACTCCCTATGATCAACTGTTTGACATTTCTCCCTTAATGAGCCTCAGCATGTGTAAACTTTAGGTTGGAGTTGTCTGGATGGTTCTGTCTTTGTGTGAGGGTCTGTGATGTCTGACTCTATCTGCTGTGTGACCTCTATGACCAAGTTCACAATAATCTCATGGGCCAAGCAATTAATGAGTTGTCAAGCTGTCATATATATGAATATGGCACTTTGTATCCCTATTTCAAATCTGTGGAGAAAAGAAAGAAAAATATTTAATGATATTATAAACTTAAAATGAGTTTTAGAACTATCCAATGACCTAATCTGCATATTAAATAAGTCCTAAGATAGGTTCATCACCCCAAGATTAATGAACTCTGCTGCATATGTTGGTTTCTGTGGTTGAATCAGTGATATTGTCTTTCTGCATCAACGTTCTGCTTCTGCTTATTTACTCCATATTGTCGTCTGCAGCACTGTGGTGATTCTGTTTTTAGTTCATGGAATATCAAGTACTGTAGGTGGTACATTTACTACAAGACCATGTATAAGAAACGTCTAGTTTGCTGGGAGAGTATCTACATAAGATGAGGGTAGTCGATATTAGCAATGATACAATATATTTGATCAGATCTGATAAGAGTTGTCAAATAATATCTATAAAATGTGAAGAAGGTGACAGCATGTGGTGTCACCATGATCATACAGCACGGATTTCATCAATGTGAAACCGGAGTCCAAAGAGCACATCTCACCGCAGTCTGCTGTCTGTCAGCATGAGTCCTTCAAACCTCAGCACCATGCACTCTGCAGCTTTAGAAGTGTGGGAAGCCAATGACAGCATCCTATTCTATCAGTCTGACAGATATAGTAGGGCTCTAAGTGGCATCATTATCATTCATGCTATGCTTTGGTGCTTTCACCCCTTTGACCCTGGCTGACCTACTGTAGATGTATTCTTAGCTCTTTCATTACCTGCACAGAGAGCATGTGGACATGCATTGATTATAGAGTTTGGATATGGTTTCTGTTTTGCGTGATGGGAATCCAATTATTTCCTTTGACCTACAGCTGAAAATTTGCACTGCCAGTGTGCCTCAGTTTTCCTATGACCCCACTGTCAGGAGAGACTATTGTTTATTCACAAATTTAACTGACGAATGCATCATTTTAAACAATGCCCTGTTCTCCTTCAGTAACCATACATAATGTTATCCAAAGAAAGCAAAGCATACACTATATTGCCAGACATTTTGGAACGCCCCATCAAAATCATTAAATTCGATGCACAAAGCAGGGTTCATAAAGACATGAATGAGTGAGTTTGGTGTGGGGAAACTTGACTGGCCTGCACATAGTCCTGACATCCACCCAATAGAACACCTTTAAGATGAATTAGTGAAATGAGACTGCGAACCAGGCCTTCTTGCCCAACATCAGTGCCTGACCTCACCAATACGCTTCTTGAGGAATGGCCAAAAATTCACACACACACTAAACACGCCTAAACCTTGTGGGAAGCCTTCCCAGAAGTGTTGAAGCTGTTCTAGCTGCAAAGGGTAGGCCAACTCCATATTAAACCCTACGGATTAAGAATGGGATGTCATTAAAGTTAGTGTGCATGTAAAGGTAGACATACCAAAACTTTTGGCCATATATTGTATATCCAAAATTGTGTTTGGACTCTGTGGTAAGTTCTACTAACTGAGCACTTTGAGCAGCCAAGTTGGCTTTTTGACTAATTACCACAAATCATCCGCACAGTTAATTTCCTGTTTAATCACTGACTGTAGAGAAGATGCCTCACAGCCAAATTTAGCAGCTTTTACGGCACAAAATGTCCTTTATCACTAAAATCAGTACAGCTTTTAGAGTTAAAGCTTAGGCGGGGAAAGAGAAAAAGCCCCAAAGCACCACCTTATTTTTTGTGACTAGATGCAAAGTGTTTTACATGAACTTTTTAGTAATTAGGAGAAATTCTAACACTAATTATGAAAGCTGCCAGTCTTTTTAGCCCTCATTTCACTAATTATTCTACAGCAAACTTATTCATTTAAAAGGAATATAGTGATGGTTGAGAACATTTTTGTAACAAAACCTCTGGTGTAATCAATTAAACTCAATTTCTGAGAAGAAATTACTTTTACTAACTTTATCTTTTTAATATTTTTTACTAATATTAACTTATATTAAAGGTAATATTAAAGTATATAGAGCTAAATTGAGAGTTTCTATATTGATGCAACTGCAGGATTCATAACCTACTCTTGTTTTCCACTGATTACAGCAGACATTACATACCACTGATTTAGAATTTAGAATGAACAGATTTTGTTGCATTTAAAACTTTAACATCAAGCTTTCATGAGTGATAGCTTTGATTACAGTAATATCTTTGAAATTAAATCAAAGGAAAGTTTCTTAATGTAATAAAAGTAATAACAGTAATAAAAAACTAGTTTAAGTTAAGGCATTATTCTTTACAGCTCTCCCAAAGCTTCTCACACCAGCTGTTGTTATTTTCCCTGGCCAGTGTGTTCTGTACGTGTTGCTCAGTACACAGTAGTTTCTTTCATTTTCAGGACATCCAAAATTGTTGTGTTTGTGCTCAACCTTTGAGCATCAAATGCAGACTTTAGCTCTCTTTGCACCGTATGATACATGATATGTTCTGCACACAATGATATGCTCTCTGTTGGTTAAAAAAATCAAAGTTGCCATTTTTGGAGCCGATTAAATCTCTATCTTTTCTTTGATCATTCACAAACGGTTTTGGCACAGATCGTTATGATGGCTAAAGGATGAGTTCTAAAGAGGAACCATTATCTGGTTAACTTTTTAGATCTGTCCATTGCTTTTGTTTATGATTAATACCTAAAAAAAGTAATATAATTCCCTTATAACTGTGCACTTCATGTTTACTGCAAATTAGCCAGCAGTACCATAAAAACATGCTGCACCCAGTGTTGGGGTCAAAGCAATGTTCTGTGTCTGTGCAGCAGGTGCAGTTAGCATGGAGGTACATTCTTCTACTTAATTTTATCAGAAGTTAGATTTAACTAATTAGTAATGCCAGAGGTGGTAAGTAAATAAGCTCTGAGTACTGTATTTTAGTAC
The DNA here is from genome assembly GCA_900302695.1 of Helostoma temminkii. Classification (NCBI taxonomy): domain Eukaryota; kingdom Metazoa; phylum Chordata; class Actinopteri; order Anabantiformes; family Helostomatidae; genus Helostoma; species Helostoma temminkii. The sequence continues at coordinate 18,427 of OMLM01008437.1, forward strand.
AATTTTAAGGTACTTTAAAAAAGTATTTCCTTTTTATTCATTATTTTTCTTTTGTTTTTACTTTACTACAAATCAGGGGGAAATGTTGCACTTTTTACTCCACTACATTTATTAACAGCATCATTTCATGATCTCCGGCCTAACTTCCTGCCTTTGCTTCATAAATGGTTATATTCCACATTCTGCCTGTCTCTGGTTCACCTGACTCCATGTAATCAGTACAATCAGTAACACCTGTTTCTGTCCACATATAAGCACTTTTGCAGCTCTCTGTCTTCTGCCAGATTGTCAGCTCTTATTACCAGTCGCTGTTCAGCAGCATCTCTGAACCTGACCTACTGGCCTGTGCTTGACCTGCTCTGCTCTGGACTCTGATGTCAGCCCTGACCCCTCTCAATCTGTAAATTAGTTGGCTCTGAATATTCTGACCTGTGTTTAAACTTGATCTTGAGATATGGATTGTGGACCTGGCTTTGACTGATTATATGGACTGTTTGGATCTATTGAACTTACACACTGTTTATTGGACCTATCTCTCTGCTCTTCCCTAAACCTGTTTTATCTGCTCTGATCTGAAAATCCGCCCTAACCTGATTAATCTGAATCTGTATTTTGAACCTGATCTCCTGTTAACTAACCTGACTTCCTGAAACATAATAGTTGCTGTGGATATCTGCTGTGATTTGTGTATTATTATTTGGATTTATATGGACTATGGACACTATGACCTCAAGAAGGTGCAGAAATAATTACTGTTGTTCTTTAACCATTAACATTGTTATTATTTCTTAATAGAATTTATAACACCACAGTCTTCACTTTCCTCCTTTTATAATCACTTCTTTATTTTATTTCATTTATTTTTTTTGCATGAAATGAAAAGATCACCGCATGTCTCCACAGGGATTCTCACTCTGCCTGAAATTGTTTTTGCCTCTTCACTGCCACGAGGAGCACATAAATCTTCATAAAAATGAAAAAAATGACACCAGACTCCATGGATGATTAGTTGTGTGGCAGGGTCCTAAAAACAATGCTGTCGAACTGATGTGAACTGCCTCATATTTATTGCAGTCTGTGTTTACTGATGTATTTTCATTTCTACACAGAAAAGTGGTTTTAAGATAAGCATGTATAAATGAGGCATATTAACAGTAATGATTAACAGGAAGGAAGAGAAGAAAAAATCATTTTATTTTTTGTGAGAGACATAGAAAAAAGACAGTGTTGAAAAGACAAATGACAGATCAAAAAAAGAATTGAGAAATGTAGCTTATACTTTTCCCATCTTTCCTGTACTATCACGTCTGAAGAGGAGATGATCCTTGGTGTAGTCTACACGGTGACAGAATGTCATCAACTCCTCACCCACTCAGACACCATTCCCTTTGTTGTCTTAAGAAGACTTTGACACCACCATACAGAAGCAAATAGATTCACGCCTCTGGATAAAAGAAAATCACATTCCTGTCTGAGTGATGCAGTAAAGCGCTTTCCTGGCATCCACAACAAAGTGTGCTTTCTAAGGAAATATCAACCATCCATCACCATCTACACAGCTGTGAGAAGCTTAATTAATGGTGACCTTATGACTGGATGTGAGTCCTCCTTGCACTGAGAAAAAGTGTGTGTGTGTGTGTGTGTGTGTGTGTGTGTGTGTGTGTGTGTTATGTGCTGAGAAATGTCCATGAAAGAGTAATGAGCTTGTCCAACTGAGGCATCAGTCCCCAGTGGGTCCAAGAGAGAAACACGGGGATCCAATCTTTTACACGAGGGCTATTGGTGTGACATTTCACCAGAAAGCAATCACCACCATCTGCTTCACAGAGACGGTGTTGCTTCTTCCTGTGGTCCCAGGAGCGTCAGTGGGAGCATCATGGGGGTCCCCTCGAAGGTTGGTTGCTCAAAGCACAGAAAAGGTCCTGTTATTGTGTCTCCGCTCCACTGCACTCTGCATAAGCCTCAGCACAGCCTGGGGTACAGATGCATATTCGGTGCATCACCGTGCACACGTGTCTGGAATCAAGATGTTGAGGTTGTTAGGGGAGACACCTCATCGAAAAGCAGAACACGCAGATTCATATGTGTGCACATGGACACACCAGCCAAACAGCGCTGATCTTTACAGGTTTGCTTAGATGTGTTTACTAAATTGGAGTTGATGTGAACCCCAGACTAATAGATTAGAAGAGTCTTGGTGTGCAGACTTCTCTGTCTCCGTCCCTCCATTACATCTATTTCTTTCTCAGCATTGGCTCTATTTGATGTGACACAGCTTGGAATTTGGAATTGTAAACTCAGTGTGTCTTCACACTGTGTCTTCGCTGCCAAGGACACAATTTAAACAGTCCAATTATATGATTGTTACTCCTCTAATTTGTCTTCACAGTCACCAGTTGATGATGATTTGTGGAATATGTTTAGCTTGATATTAAACAGACGTAATGTTTATGAGCAACTACAAAAAGCCACTTAAACAACTGTTATAATCCCCATTAAAATACAATAAGCTAAATAAAAACACTCAACAGTGTTACACACTCACATTAGCAGATATGTGGCCCACAGGAAGCTATAATGATCCATAATGGGAAGCCATCCATCTGTATATTTCAGTTGTCTTCACACCCCTGTTGCCTCGAGTGGGATAATGATGAACAACAGGCAGCGTCTCCCAGCTGGTCCTTCTTTCATCTTGGGTTGGTGAATCACCCACACCCCCTGCAAAACTGCTCCTAGTCAGTGAATCCCATTACTTTAGATATACATTTACTTTTTGTTTTTACTATTATTTTTATTATTAGGAGGCTCTTTTTGAAGGTAGACCTCACCAAGGTGACAGCCTTCAGACAGCACAATCCAATATAACACTTACACACGCACCCCCTTTACATTGTGCCCATCATAATGTAAACAAATATGATGTGTATGATGTAATGCTACTGTATATTACTGGCCATTAATCACTTATTAATTATCACTGTTTACATGTTAAAGCACTTTACCTTGCACTCAAGTACTTGCTTGCATCCATGTGCCAATTATGAGTTTTATAATTTAGTAGCTTTTTGCCTAAATCGTAAAACCGTGTTGCAACTGACTAGTGCCATTTATGAGAGAAAAGCAATCTCCCTCCACCACACGCTTACCTGAGATTAGTCGAGATGAAAACATGAGAATGTAGAGAACGAGGTCGAAGCTCAGGTTTGTTTCTGTAATCTGTGTCAGTATTTAGACAAAGTGGGCCCCCAGAGTGGCTGCAGCGCTTTACACAGTATAATTGTAGCACCAGGTGGATTTCAAAGGCAATTAACTATACCAGACAAGGTACTGAACTGCAGTTATAACAAATTAGGCAATTATCACCACCCCCCAAAACCAAGGTGGAATGTAGCCTGTGGTATTAAGGAAGTGATGATCCAGGAAGATCAATGAAGTAAAAAGGAGAGAAAAAAAGAAACAGTTATAAGAAACGGAATTAGATTCATTGTGCTTTTATACTGTATGTTCACCATGTCTCACAATATATGATCACAGCCCCTGCAACTTTCAGAAAATAATTTTCCACCCGGAGCTTCTTGTGAGATTTCTCTCATGAGAACTGCACGGATGATGCGTTCCAGTAACAGCTGAATTTTTCTTTTCATTCAATATTCTCTATTCTTGTCTTTTCTTTGGCTTATTCTTCATTTTTTAAGCTTTCCAGCTTTTTTTGTATTTACTTAAAGTACGTCATTACCTCTGCAAATCTTGCTCATGCTCGGCTGTGCCATGAGCCTAGTGACTACACACAGCTAAACACTCCTCCACCTCATATTTTTGCTCCAGAAACATCCAAATAGTGTTTTTATTTTCTTTCTAGACCTTGAGATATCAGGGGTTTTCAAGTTATTATTGACGCCTTTCCACTGGGCTCAGGTGCACTACCATCAAGGCTCTCAGACATACTCTGGTTCAAGCTTTACAAATCAAACTGTCTGCACTGCTGTCCTTGGCACATCCCTGAGAAAATTGATTCTAAAGGTAAGAAGTCACACACACATATGCACAGACACACAAGCAAGCACAAAGTGCATATAGATGCAAATGTATAGCCACAAACATAGGCTGACAGTTAAGGGATTCATGTATATCTCCCAGTCATTTCTTGTGATTGTGTCTGCCCTCTAAACTCGACCTCCAGCTACCCATCCAAGTGTAATAATGAATCCAATCTCAGTCTGTCTGACACTCTGTATCACCTGTGGAACCAGCAGTGTTTTTGTTGGCATGCCCTCTCAATCCAATTCTGGACTTTTTACAGCTTTACTTAATTGAGATGGGGACCCTGACCTTGTGTTTGGGAACACCCAATACTTTCTCTTCCTCAGAATAGCCAGCTCATGAGGTAACCATTGCATCACTATGTTTCCACCAGGACTGCATTGCAGTGCAGTGCCAATAAAATGCAGTGAGTCACATTTCAGGGTAAACAGGAATGTAGTGACACATGAATTACTCTATGAGTAGGAATATGTCAGTGAGGTAAAAATGTGTTCTATGTGTGTCTTTCTCACACCATATTCAGACCAGGAAGATTTGAAGATTTTATGCATAACATAATAATAAAGTTCTTGATCTTTGGTAAAACAATATATACCATTCCAGATAATAAGTAGGAAAATGTATTACCTTACTAAACACCCTATTTTCCTTTATGTACACTGTGAAAATACTTCATATGCAGTACATATAGGTTGATGAGTAAAATTCTGAGAAGTGCAACATGAAATTGACTGAGAATCCATGGTCTGATTGCTTGGAAAACATGGTCACAGGTGGATGGTCATGTAAACCCTCTACACAGCTGATCATATCCAAGCAGAGGAAATGTACAAAAGCAATTTTCCTTTGCTAGTATTGTCAAGCTACACGGGAGTTACTATTACCTGCAGGATTTTCTGCCAGTAAGTCTCAAACTTGATAGGTGAAGAGGTTTTAAAAAATACGCACAGCTCAGCTTCTCTGCTTGCACTTCCCGAAAAATTGGCTTGTGTAATTAAAGTGTTTTGCTCTTATTGCTGTCCAAACAGAACTGCCAAAGTACACCATCACACTTCTTGGCTGTTGAGAATAAAAATACATCTTCAGCTTTTAGGTCGAAGTGTTAACATAAACCTGGCATTTAGTAGAAGGAGTGATTGTGCTCACTGTGTTGTACTGGGACATTTTGTGCTATCCTTTAAAATACTTTTGCAATATAGACACTTGATGAATAGGACACTTGATGAATCGAAATGTTGGGATGGTAGAACATCTATATCAGCATAGCTCATCTTCTGTCTGTCTGTCCGTCTCTGCGGGTCTGATCATTTTTTAAGTTTATAAAACTAAAGTTGTAGATCGCATGTGGGAATGGGGGAGTGAGTCATATTAGAACTGAGATAACTCCTATTAACTTCCCCCAGCTGAAAATATGATCCCATGTACTTCCTCTGGCATGGCCATGCATTTTCATACAAAGTTTGGAAAACAAAAGAGAACCTCTAACAGTGTGGACTGGGTCAACTCAACATAGAGTTCCAACATCATACTGGGGTCCTCCTGCTGAAAGTAGAACCCAAGTGCTTCCCCTGATATGTGTTTGTATTTTGTGTTTGAGGAATGTTTCAATAATTTCAGAATAAAGAAAATAAGATAAGGGGGAATACTTTTGTCTGAAAATGCTACTAAACTCCAGGGCTAATCCACATAATTTGGCTAGTTTCCCATAATACAGACTTGAGAAATAAGTGAACTCACTTATTTTAATTTAGCAAAAGAATCCTTGTGTTTAGCTCAGCTGTTGTATAGAAACAGAAACAGCAATGTCAGTGACTTTGGCCCAGACTGTAAGAGCTCAACAACTACTGAATGGGCTGGTCCCCAGAGGATGACTCCTAATAATATTTGCTCTTCTGGTGTTTCCTGTAGCGTTGCCACAAGCAGGTCAGCATTTTTACTTAACCAGTGAAAAAGCTCAACATCCACGAGGTAGATACAAGAATACATTCATGATTCTCAGAAGATGATCACTAATGACTTCAGTGATCCCTGACCTTTCCTCTAGTGCCCTATGAGGTTGACAGTTTTGATTTTGAAATATCTTGACAGCTATTGGCTGGATTGCCATGGAAGTTAATGGAACATTCGATCCTGTTGGTAAAATATTAACATGCTAATTCAGATGGATGAACATTTTTAGAGTCTTAGTCATTTGTGAGTTTAAAAAGCCAGAATTGTAAATCATATTATGGCCATGTGTGGAAAAAAAGAAGTGTGCTTGATTAAACCTGAAAACTTTAACATGGATTTAGTTTTTTTTAACAGTGGTGTAAAGCAGTCTGATCAGCCCGCCATGTTTGGTGTTACCTGCATTCTGCATTTGCATCAGATCTGTAGGTGATAATTAGCCATGGCGCGATCCGTGTAATGATAGATTATTTTTGGAGATGTTCACAGATCAGACATCGTGGGAAGAGGCAGAAAGTGGGGGTGAGAGAAAGAAACAAGCGCATCAAATCTTCCCACACTGTTTAAAAGCAAAAGATAGTAGCAGATGGTAATGTGCAACAACACAGAGTGCCTGCTTAGTAACAGAGTTTTATATCACCAATACAAAGCAGACTGGAGATGACGCTTGTGCTGCCAGCTTCAATAAGTTCCCTATTAGACATGCTGTCTAGTGTTTGTGTACAGTACATTCGAACACACACACACACACACATAGAAGTGAACATGCTATCATTTAGTTCTTACTCCCTTCAGCTCTGCATTAATAAACTTGGTATTCTTTCAACAGTTTTAACAGTTTCTTTTCATGCTCTTCCTCCCTTTTGTTTCATGTCATTCAATGTGAATGGAACTAAATGAGCTAACTCATTTTTACATAAAGGGAAGCAAATTTTACATACGTAAAAAAAAAAATTATGGATTACACCTCTCAAAGCTTTGATGATTACATGAAACCAAAAAAAAAAACAACTCACAACTGATGATGATCAAAAAGAAATGGTTGGACTGGATTTATGCTCTGCTGATTACTGGTAAGGAGGAAAGCACACGTTTCCACGGCCTCGCTCTAATGACCCGAGCTGCCATCTGTCCTCAGCTGTGTACCGACCCTGAGCTTTCCTTACATCTATCACTGCAGTCAGAGGGTAATGATACAAGCGAGCCAAGGGGAGTCAGCAGAGGGGCCAGACATCTCCATCTTCCTCCTCAGTAGTCACAGTGACCTACACACACACAGAAATCCCTGACTTTTGGACTTGGCAGATCTACTAATCTTGCTATTGATCCTCCAGTGCCGACTACATTTTGATCTCCCAAATTCTGTAATTGGCTTCCTTTTCCTTAGATGGAAAAGACTGACTACTTTTGTTTTATATGCCACTGACATTATGCTAAAATGTCACTGTGTACTCATGTACTGATTTTTCCATACTAGTTTGGCAGCGGTGTGACGTTTTGGATTAGCTGCGGGGAGAAAAGCCTTTAAAGTTTAGGAGTAAACAAAAAGAGACTGATATAATTGACTGTGAGAGTGTAAATGATTTCAAATGAGCTCCTCAGAAATACTTAGAAAACAAACCAAAAATATGAGGATTCCTCATTTTCCAAGTGAGCATGACTTTGTTGCTGAGGTGCACTGAAATGACCTCTGTTGCCCTTCT
>OMLM01008439.1:8198-27340 GCA_900302695.1 Helostoma temminkii
TTTTTACATTTCAGTGTAAAAATCCAATAATGTCTCAAGGTTTTCAAAGTTCTCGCCAGTGTATATTATTTTCCACTTTCTATTTAATTTTCAGATGTCCTTTTTAATTTGAATTCTAGGTAAACAGTGCATCTCCAACTCAATAAAGTAAAAGCTCTCTCACACTCACCCAGCTAAGGGTTCCATGTTGCCCTCTGCTGGACAACACTGAGATACACTACACCACTTTGATTTCTGTGCTGTGATTTGATGGAACACAGTGTCCTTCATTGTGTGTTTGTCTTTTAATTCTGGCACACTTCAAAATAATAAACTAATGCTATCTGTGTTGCTACATGTCTAAATCAATAGAAATCACAAACAAAGGCAATATGGCTTCATGATGCTGCAGAGCATGAAATGAAATGAGCCTCCTAACTCATCTCTTTATTATGTGTGGTCTCAACAAATTGTGACACTGTGCCTTCAGATAGTTCGTTCTTAAAGGCATTCACGGTTCAGTGATGTGTGAACAATGTTAGAACTGACTTAATTGCCAGCTTGTGTGTTCAGCAAAGTAACAAAAGTGTCAGTTCCTGATTCTGGTCATTATTTTAGGAAAACTCCTCTTACATCCAGCCTGGTGCCGGTTTTGACACCTCCCTTCTCACAACTCCTCCTTGAAGACATGATTTCTGTCAGTCTGATCAGTCTTTTAGGCTGAGAATCTCGATTGTCGATGCACTAACTTCACCACAAGATGGCGCTTGACCAACGTGGTGTAACACAACTCCATGCTCGGTGGATAAAACACTTAAAAATTACTTCGGCTTCAGACCAAGTAGTCAAAAAATCTCAGTTCATCTGTGTGTTCGTCAGTGTGCTTATTTTACTAAGTACAATATTGAGGTATTTCACTGGAGAATTACTTCTAGTAAAAAGTAACTTATACTGTAAAATAAATGTAGAGGTTTATTTTACAGTATAAGTTACTTTTTACATTTTGCAGGTGTAGATTCTTATAAAAACTTTATACCCTAATAAAATGCTGATATATCATTAATGGATTAACTCTGTCACTACGTCAGGTGGTTAAAACCCACTGCTGTTTCTGTTCCACAGTCTGTAGGCAACATCACATTTTACCATCATTAGTTACTAGTTACTAGTTACTAGTTACTGTTACTGTTTCTGTTCCACAGTCTGTAGGTAACATCACATTTTACCATCATTAGTTACTAGTTACTAGTTACTAGTTACTGTTACTGTTTCTGTTCCACAGTCTGTAGGTAACATCACATTTGACCATTATTTGTCAAACTAGTCTGGACCAGACTCTACATTTATGTTATCAACAGCATCTAATTGTACGTGGTTTGTGAACTTTAAACAGCTAATTTCCTATATTCATATTGTATTCTTTCATATACATTATAAGTAGATTAGTTTATGGATAATTTCACAGTGACTGCCACTCAGGGGAATAAGGAATTCAGTTTAATGATTTTCATTAAAAATGTCTTATTAAAGCTGTTTCTGTCCAAGTCGCATTAGCAGAGGAAGTCACATTGATTTGAATGGAGATTTTACTACTATGTGTAGTTTGCAGTAGATATGATGATCACCAGTCACTGATGAAAACCCTCTGGTGAAAACCTTTAATACACCACAGAGGTTGGAATCATTTTACTTTAACAGTGTGGCTACATTGTTCTATATACATTCATGACAAAATAACTGACACTCACTGTTAATAAATATTATTTATTATCGTGGGTGTCACCTTATCTATGATTGCGTGTCCCATTCTAGAGATATCTCTGTATCAGTTAATCCTTCACTTTGCCACTGCTCTCAGTCTCATTTTAATACAGGAAATCAAAGACGAAAGAGCAAAAAGCTGCCTGTTATCTCTCATGAAAAACAGTTTAAGAGCCACAGTATGTGGATAAAGAGATGAGGACATAATGATTAAAATCACAGCACTCCTATTGTTCTCGATATGCTCCTTGCTGAGGGGTGGAGTAGCAGTTAAGGTGAGAAAAATAGGGTGAGACTCACTTTGGGCAAGCTTCTCCTGTGGGTTTGGGTGTAGCCCAAGGCAGAGACACCCACCAGGCTCATATTTTTAAAAAAGCTTCTCTCGTGGGAGACCTTTTAGCGTCACAGCATACTGCTGGTGGACATTCAGAAGTTCTATTGTTCTTTATTTGCATTGAAGCACCACCGACAGAAAAAGACACCACTCACAAAAACAGACACATTGTTCTGTTCTGTTCATGTAGGAACAAATGGTACTCCATATTATATGGCATTAGCCAGAACAAACTTTTCTCCATCTTTGCCTGCACAGTCACACCACTCGCTGTGTAATACTGGCTGTTTTTCAGAAATCAACTTACCATAGAACAAAGACAATCATTTCTTTGCTACAAGGAAAACATGGCTCTGTGCTACTTCTACATGTGCATTAAGCAGTTGAAATTGTAAAATACTGCACTAATGCGAAAACAACATGCTTCCACATCAGATTGTTTCTGCAGTTACCTCTCTCCACATTAAAATGTCAACTAGGCTTATTCTCACTCACTGAGCATACCTCGAGGACAGACTAGTAGGTCAGCCACAGAACATGACTAGGTTAGTTTGATGTTAACACCCGGATAATAGTATTTACCATTAACATACTAACAAAAATAAACATTGCAACTGTAGTTATATTTCTAGTGGGCAGCACGCAGGTGGATTTGGGGTGATCAGTGGTTTAGCCAGAGGTTTTCCAAAGGTAGCCATGGCCACCCTTGGTCCCACCATTGAAACCATTGGTTTGTGGTATGGTTTTGTCAAAGAACTAATTATTTGATTGTGGACCAGACCAAGGGCCAAAACACACAGAAAAATATATGACTATGAATTTAGCCAAATTAATGGCGTATTAAGAGGTGACAGTTCATCTTCTTAAATGATAAGACAGACCATCAACCTTAGGAAAACAACCCTCAGTGAACAGCACTTTGCTGAGTGGTAGAGGAGTGGTTCAGTTGAGAAAATAGGTGATGATAATAATGGACAAGTCTTCTCTATTGTGGGTCTGGGTGTAACCCAAAAAAGTGACACCCATCAGACCCATGTTTTCTAAAAAAGACATTCTCCTGGGAGACATTTTAGCTTCACTGTGTACTTTTACTGGGTAATCAACAGTGCTTTTATTCCAGATTTGCACTGAAGCACCTCTGACACATTTTAAAAGGTTAAAATTTTAAATGTCAGTGATTCTATAGGTTTAGTGCCAGAAGGAGCATCCACAGACCTGTTGGTAGTAGAAGGTGGGATTAGCCAGCATTTTTCTGCCATCCAGTTTACTTATTTTGAATCACCCCATTCGAAGAAGGCCTTGCTCATTTATCATTTTAAACAAAACAATGTTTCTGAGCAGATCATCACAGACTTCAGACTTCATTAATGTTGTGTCTAAACAAAGAGAGACATTAAGATGAAAGAAGATAGAGTAAATACAGTGCTGGGAAGAAGTATTTGCCACCTTTCTGTTTTTTTATATTTTTGCATATTTGTCACTATGATTTAGATCATCAAACAAAATGTACCATTACACAAAGAAAACCTGAGTAAATACGCTTTCACAGCACTGTACATCCCAGATTTGAAGGTACAAGGCCAGAACCTGTGTGTGTACACGTGCATATAAGTGTTTCTTGTTTCCATTAACATGCTGAAGATTATAACATGGTTACTAATTAACTTTTGTCCTACTTCCTGAAGCAGTCACAGCAGATATGAATACATACTGCCGGAAAAGAAAGGCCCATGGGGAATCCGCTCAGCACAAGATGAATTTTGTGTATCTGAGGATTTTGTGTTGGATGCAGAGACTTAAGGTGTTTTCAGATAGGACACGGTGGGTGCAGCACTGCACTAAAAAAAATTTCATATCTATGTGTTTGCACAGTGCAAGAGCACATCAACATTCTGCTGAGCACAGTGAGATTATGGCATGTTGTTAAAAAATGTTCAACTAGGGTGCAGCGTCCTGTAAGGTCAACTCAGCACATCCAGTAGCAGAGAACCTGACAGCTCGGTGCAGACAGGTCTGTGGAAAAGCACAAAGAAAAATACAGGAGAAGCCAAATTTGGAGGTGTCCAAGTACCTAGATGTCAGGTTAATTTAACTGACTCTGAGATTAGCTCTTAAACCATACAGACGTGCTTGTGGAGTTATAAAGTTAAAGACCTACACTTGGTTGATATCCATGCATCTTTGAAAAAAGTAGTAGTCAGAATGAAACAGGACAGTACACAACAGGTCCTTCAGAATCAGGTTAGCGGGTGGGCTGGAAAGCTGTGACACACGGTCATCAACAATCTGGCAACTGGCAGGTAGAATGCAGGCAGGTTAAACAGGGCACAACACAAGTGAACACATTGACCAGGTGATTGAAATACAACTGCAGGTGGGAGTTCCGGAAATCCAAACAGGAAACAAATGATAGCGACCAGAAAGACAAACATGAAGCCAAGAGCAGGTTTGTGACATAACAGGGGTTCCACAGAGCTCGGTGCTCTGCATAGTATTATTTCCATTCTACCTCTGGAATATCTTTTAAATATCAGCTTTTTAATGTGTTTGTTTTAATGTGCATTTTACATTATTTACCATAACAAGTAACATATTGACATTCATTTTAATTCAATTCAAGTATATTTATATAGTGCCAAATCACAACAACAGTAATCTCAAGGCACTTTACAATGTAAGATTTAAGACCTTACAATACAACTAAGTAATAAGGAAAACCCAACTAATCCCCCAACAAACATGATGTTTGGAACAAAGAGAATGTTTCATGTTGGTTATGATAGTGTTATCAGACTGCAGCAATAACATGAATGAAAATGATTAACAGTTTGGATCATCCCTTTTTTCAGAGTGGGTGTGATGATGTACTGTAACAACTACAATTATTTCATATGCTACTTGTAACAATTTCAATGAAGCTGTACCGCCTTACAGCCTTACAGTACAAGCATTCTAGGTATTACAAGCTCAGCCAAAAGCCTCACAAACTGTGTGTGTGTGTGTGTGTGTGTGTGTGCTGTGTGTGTGTGTGTGTGTGTGTGTGTGTGTGTGTGTGTGTGTGTGTGTGTGTGTGTGTGTGTGTGTGTGTGTGTGTGTCAATGGGAGTGGCTAAGCACAGCACCTGTAACTCAGCACCTGCAGCAGGAAACAGACAGTGGAATGAATGTGGACAGAGAAAGGAGGAAATATGGACAGTAAGGGTGTAAGCGATTAAAACACTAAACTATGGGATTGTAAATGTGCTGTGGCATCTGTCATTTGTTATTTATTTTACATATTCGCTCACTTCACTGCACGGCGAAAGTGCCAGATTTCACTTTACTGTTTAGTGTAGTAAAATGGATTGTGGACTCTGCTCTCTCAATAAACAGAGATCAAAACTGTCAGGTGAGAATTAAGTTTCCAGCAACTGAGGAGCGAAAAGGCCTGAAAGTGATTCTAAAACCTGCTGACCTCAACCACAGCTGGAAGGTGACAACAGCTGTCTCCACATCTGTTCTTCATAGGTGAGTCTAGCATTTCAAGGACATTTACTCAAACACTAATTTGCTGTATTTTTAATCAGTTTGTTTTTTTATTCGAGCACTTCTCTTGCCTCTTTCAGGGGGAGACATTTTACTCCACTACATTTATTTGACACCTGTAGCTACTTTGCACAATAAGATTTTACATCTCAAAATCATGTGAAAAGCTTGTAAATTGTTACTTTGTACTATCTATTTAGTTAGTAAACCACTAAACTGAATTAAAGGCAGTTTACTTCAACCAGTTATAAGAGTAAAATGCTGCACACACACTGTCAGTTCAATCAATTTATAAAGTCCTATAATATGAAGCTCTAAAAGTTAAGACAAAACTTATTGGATGGAACTGCATCCATTCCCTGGAGAGAATACGCATGGACCATAGAGATTCACTATTTTAATACTGCAACAAACAAGCTAAATACAGTAAATACAGCTACAGTTGGCTTAATTTTTTTATAAAAATAATGGAAAAGAGAAAAAAGTCATGTTGTTCTTTGTCTCAGGTTGTATTTACCTAAAAACAGATGGTTTTTATTATGTTTTACACACAAAACATAGAATTAAAAGAGGGGATACAAACCTTTGGACAAGACCGCATAACTAATATTATACCTGACCTTACATATCAGTATCATTAAGGCTTTGGATAGACTGTGGTGAAAATCTTACTTCATATAATCAGTTTTTGGTCTAGAAGTACATACGTCACATTGGGGCTCGTGGGCAGTCTGCTTTTACTTGCATGCATCAGACAAAACATTGGGCACGTTAGGTAGGAAATGTACAGCTCCAAGGCCCAGGATACCTGCAGAAAGGTATAGAGAGGGAGACTAAGAGGAAGAAGCACAACTACATGAGTGAGAGGACACAAAGTAGAAGTATTACAACTATACGCCTTGTTCTTGGTGTGACTCTGGGTCAAACATTGACAGTTGTGGCACTGTGATTTTTCCATTAGGCATGTGTTCCACAACTCCTTCTCGTGTGACTGTGGGTCAAACATCCTCAGTTGGAACAGAGATTTCGCCAGAGATTTCCCAGAGAATGCTCTGCTGTTACTGTGGTAGTGCATAGATCTCTGGGTTACACGTATGTGTATGTCGGGAATGTAACTACTGCTACTTCTTGTCATTTCTATGTCACAGAAGTCTTTTTAGGACTTCAGGGACTCCATTTTAACTGCTGAAAAGGTGTAAAAGTACTAATTTAGGATTTCACAGTCAGACAGCAAAACAGATACTGAAGCCATAACTCTGATATAACAGTTTTATAGTCTGTATAACTGTTTTAGGGTAGACTAAGGTTAGCAACAGAATAATTAGAGTAACAGGATGGAGCTATGCCAGGGGCTCTGTGAGGCTCCATTAAACATGTGCTACACTCAATTAAATGCTTGCATGTTAATATTATCATAATTCACACAAATTATAACATCATAAGTTAACATTAGTTAGTTTAGCATGGCTGTGTAAGTACAAAACACAAAACTGACTGTTGCAGTATTTCATAGCTTATACTTGTTGAGAATCACTAATATCACTGTGGGTCAGTCTCTGGACACCAAATGTACCAATTTCATTAACATCATTATCAGATATTTACAACTTCAATTCCAAAAAAGTTGCGGCGCTGTATAAAACCTACAGAAAAACAGAGATGGTAGGTCAGTCATCTTGAAACCCCAAGGTTGGTGGTTCAACTCCCGGTTTACCTGATTCTTGGCTACACGTCAAAGTGTCCCTGGACAAGACACTGAACCCCTGTACCCCTGGCGCCTCAAAGGGGCAGCCTGTCCACAAAGAATTTCCCCAAGGGGATTAATAAAGTATACATTATTATTATTATTATTAATGATGATCGTAACTTTCTATGAATCTAAAATGCACTTTCAGAAAAAAAAAACCTTTCCTTTCCTGCACTTACATCTCATGAAATGAGACACACTTCTCTGACAGTGCTTTGCTTTACAGTTTTTCTCCCTGACTTAGACTTTTGCTGCTTTGTACCTCACTTGTAAGTCGCTTTATATAAAAGCATCTGCCAAATGACTAAATGTAAATGTAAATGATTTGCAAATGTCATAGACCCATATTTTCTTCACAATAAGTCATAGAAAACACATCCAATGTTTAAGTAATTTTCAAACTGATGGTAGCAACACATTTTTTAAAAGTTGGGACAGAGGCAACAAAAAGCTGAAAAAGCTAGTACTAACAATATCAGCACTCTCGCTCCACATAAATATTTGTGGTATAAATGTACATTGTGGCTGGACAGCTGCATATTTGATGGAACATGGTTTGGTGGCTTGTGACCCAACTCAGTTAATTATCAACATTTCCTACATAGCCACTCCTACAGATTTGAAATGATACAGCCAGGCCAGACTGTCTCCATTTGACCATCATGAAAGTATTTATGGTATTGTTATCTGTTTTCTTTCTGAAAGAGAAAAAGCTATTCTGACATTGTTCAGACTCAGACAGAGTTATTGTGCATTGTGCACACAACACATTTGATGACTTCAATGCATGTCATAAATGTGTATAACTAGCAATGCATATCAATACATTGTTGTTTTGAAAGCTATATGCAGACATGTTGAGCACTGCCTCGCTAATGCAGTGATGCCAGCAGGTGCTTAAAAAGAACAAAGCTGCATTTTGCTGTAATTTCAGAAATTAGTGTAAGTAACAAAATCCACCAGAAAGCAAAGTACCCAAAATGGCAATAATGTTCCCTTTACTGGCATTTATTCAGTAGCTGTTTGGTTGGTATGGTTTAGTAATCCCACTCCACCATTATAAATAAGCACACGGCCTATTCGGATTACAAAGTATAAAAACTACTCATAGGCACAAAAACTTGGTAAGGTTTCAGGAAAATCACGGATTGAATCTGAACAACTTCCTTAAACAACAAACAGGAAACAAACAGATGTCTCCTCTTTCATCCTGCTACACTTTTTTTATAACAGCTATTCATCCCAACCCCTTCCAGAGTGGACTTTACCCTACATCGCCTTAGTAATGAAATGCACTTTC
The DNA here is from genome assembly GCA_900302695.1 of Helostoma temminkii. Taxonomy (NCBI): domain Eukaryota; kingdom Metazoa; phylum Chordata; class Actinopteri; order Anabantiformes; family Helostomatidae; genus Helostoma; species Helostoma temminkii. The sequence continues at coordinate 16,844 of OMLM01008439.1, forward strand.
TAGCTTCCTAATAGGTGCAGTTGGACCCTGGTAGTTGCGGAGGTAATGACAGTAACACCCACTAATGGCATAACAATATCCATACTGGCTGGCACACAGCACAGAGCAGCTAGGAAGTTGATACTCACCATGCCTTCAAAGTTGTATAGAACCTATATCAATAGAGACAAAAGGACTTCCATAACAATCAGTTAGCTGAGCATAGTGTGTCTTGATGAAACAGAGAGAGAAGAAAAGAAACAATAAAACAATGTGGTTTAGTTTCTGTTTGCTCAGCTGCTATAAAATCTTGCACTAAGGCCAGAAAGCAATCAGGAGCTTACCTGAGAGTGCGTGCCAGCTGGGACATTACATGTTGATCCTGATGAGTATTATGTCACTTTTGAATGTACTTTTGATAGCTATCTTTCTTCTTGCTTGATATATTTATTTTTTTATGGTTTAGTAGTTAACATACGGTGCTGTGAAAAAATATTTACTCCCTGCCTGATCACACTTGTCACACTTTGATTTAGATCATCAAACAAATTTGAATATTACAGTAAGATAACCTGTATAAATGCAAAATGCTGTTTTTAAATGATGATTTCATTTATTCAAGGAAAAACCTGTCTAAGCCTACCTGCCATATGTGACAAGTCATTGTCCCCTAAACCTAATAACTGGCAAACAACTGCAATCCAGTGTTTGCAATAACTGATTATGAGTCTATTACATCTGTGTAAAGCTTTTGAGCATGAACGGCCTGTTTAAGGTCAGGCCACAACATCTCAATCAGATTTAAATCCAGACCAGGTCATGAACTGAAGACTGGACTTTCTCCTTCAGGATTTTCTGGTAGAATGCAGAATTCATGATTCCATCAATTGTGGCAAGTTGATATGATGTCTTTTTATGAAATACTGTGTTAGTTTACGCAGCAGTGGCTTTAACCTTGGAACTCTCCCATGGAAGCCATTTTGCCCAGTTCTAAATGTTGAATCATAAACACTGACCTCAACTAAGCCAAGTGAGTCCTGCAGTACTATAGATGTTATTCTTGGTTCTTTTATGACCTCCTGGATGAGTCGTTGTTTTGCTCTTTTACACAAAACTGAATTTTAGTAGGCGGGCCACTCCCAGGAAGGCTCACTTCCATATGTGGATGTAGGCTCTCACTGTAGTTCTCTGGAGTCCCAAGGTCTTAGAAATGGCTTTGGAACCATTTTCAGACCAATAACATGTCAGTTACTTTGTTTCTCATCTGCTCTTAAATTTCTTTAGATCACTGCATGATGGTGTGCTTGACTTTGTCAGACAGCTTCTATTTAAGTGAAGTCTTGATTCAACAGGTCTGGCAGAAATCAGGCTTGGGTGTGGCAAGAGAACCAGAGAAAGAGCCTTCCAAACAATGTAGTTAATCAAAGTTCACTCATGATTTAGCTAACTTTTTCACAAGGAGACAGGCAGGTTGGACAGCTTTCTTCCCTCAATAAATGAAATCACCATCTAAAAATTGTATTTTGTATTTACTCCTCTTTGTGTAATTCTACTATTTGTTTGATGATCTGAATCATTTGAGTGTTACAAACAAAAAAATACAATGCAAAAAATAAAAAATCTGGAAGATGGCAAATACATTTTCAAAGTACTATACATGCATGCTAGGGAGAATAGCATATATTTTTTTAGGGTGAAGTGTGACACCTTACTTCCAAACAACTGAATAATGCACTTGTTTTCTTACTTAGAGTTTAGAGTTAAGATTATTTAGTTTTGCATAAACACTGAGTGGAAGACAAACAGCTAGCCTAGCTGAGCCCAGAACTAAACAAGAGTTTACAGCCATGCTGGTGGCTCTGTGCTTTAAGCTAAGTGCTAACATGAACATGTTTACAATGCCACTGGTAAGAGGCTAATAGCAGGTATATTATTTACCATGTGTAACCAGACGTGGTGATTCTTTGCTCTTTCAATGATTGTTAGAGGAGTGGGCAAAGAAGGCTAACTGAGTTGGGTAGTGGGAGGCCAAACACACTAGTATCACTCCTGTCTGGGTAGAGGGTGGACACCTGAATTGAACCCAACAGGTTTGGACAGAAATATCAAAATCATGTTCAGATTTGGGAGACTGATGTTTTGACCCACACTGTTTGTCTTCCTCAGCGTCAAGCAAGAGGGACACAGTAGAAAAACACAGTGCAAACTCAACTGCGTTGGGTTTGGATATGAACCACTGCACAATGTCTTTTCAGGTTTGGTCACCACATTATAGGAAACAGATCAGGTTCAAGCAGTACTAGGTCAACAGGAAAAGTAGGTAAACAGAGCAATAGTAATTTTATTGCATATGTTTATCAGGGTTCTAAATAGCAATTGGTATTTGGACTGACTTTTGAATGACTAATGCTTTCAATATTTAATCTGCCAATTGTTTGTTTTTTGCAGAGCATGTATGATGGTCATATTGCCATTTCCTGGTGTTCTGTCAGTTTTGCTTTGTAAAGGTTATTTTGCATAATTAGTCCATCTGGTGAAAAGATGCTGCAGTTGAACAGTGTAGAATGGAGTGGCCTGTTATCAGCTGGAATTCAGATGGTTCTCAAGCAACTTAGTGTCACTGTACACTATGTGTTATTTGTTCCGAAGCCAATGCCACAGAAAAGAACAATATTTTGCACTATTGTTCTTCCAATAGTTTGTGTTTGTCTCTTTTCCATGTCTATGTCTATGGGAAAAGTATGGCATTTCTGAGAATCTGAGAAAACAGGAGATGGCCAAAGCAACAAATTGGAAAAAGAAAGAAACCAGTGGTGTACTGAGCAGAATACACAGAATGGTTTGGTCAAGGAAACACCCGCAGCTGATGACAGTCAGGTCAGGAACCAACCTGTTCAGTATCCACAGAACAGGGATTAAAGGTATTACAATGCACTATTCTAGCAGAAATACAGAAGCAAACCACAAGATGCAAAATCCTCATCAGCAGTGAACATTAGGCAGCCAGAGGGGAATATGCAGAAAAATACAGTGATGGTGATGCAAATGTGCTTAACAGGAGTGGAGGAAGAAGGGATCACCTTAAAACTTCAAACAAATTCAAACTATACAAGCTCATCTTTGAATCATGGTGGAGGTAGTGTCATGGCTTGGGCTGCATGGCAGCTTCTAGAACAGGCTCACTAATCTTTAATGATGACGATTGATGATGGTAGCAGCAGAATTAACATTTTAGAAGAAGAACATGAAGAATGAAACCCTTATAGTTCCATAGTGGGGAAATTTGCATTTTGGACAGGCTGTCCCTTTAAGGTGCCATGGGTCAGATGTTTTAAGTGTCTTGCCCAAGGACACCTCAGCATGTAGCTACAGGAGGAGCTGGAATCAAACCTGCCAACACTAAGGTTAAAAGACAACTGCCCTACCAATTGAGCTACATGCCCCCATTTTGAAAGAGTAAATGCTCTTTTTGCAGGCAGTTACTTTGACATCATACCCTCATAAATCTCAGAACCTCTTATCTACCCAGTTTTCATTTAAACTTTTATTTTTTGTCTCTCCTCAGCTCTCCATCCACCCTAACCTTCATTCATAATGGCAGAGTCATCTTCAGTCTGGTGGAAGCTGACTTTCCTCAGGAGAAAAAAGTCACAGTCCAAGGTTTTGTATGAAATCCCTGCAGAGGTTGTTTCCAACACTGCCACTGGTCAACACGGCTCAGGGGCCACCACCGGAGCTACAGTTCACACAGAGGACACTGTTCATGACTCTCAACTGGATGCTCGACTGGAGCGAATAGTGGATAAAACAACGGCCAACAAAGGGCGACATGTCAAGGTGTCCCACTCTGGAAGGTTTAAGGAGAAGAAGAAAGTTCGAGCCACACTGGCCGAGAATCCAGACATATTTCCAGGAAGTGACCCTGCAAGGGATGAAAACCAGAGGGCTAAGAAGTGACAGAACACACACAGAAAACAGAAATGAACAGTGACTCAACATTTAGGCACAAATGGTTCTCCTGATAGAGCCATAAAATCCAAATCTGAAAAACTTTAATATCATGAGCACAAACAAAAATATCGTTATCAAGAAACTCAGAATAAGTGTAAACATGTAAAAGTGCTTTTAGTTTTGCTATGCGAGTTGTAGTTTTTTCTGTTTTCCAAAAATGTTCCTTGTTTAATTTTTTTAAAAATCCTTTGAAATTGAATTTGAATTTGAAATTCCTTTTAAAAATCTGTTGTAGCAGAGCAGATTTATCTTATGGAAAGTGAAAAGTGGATAGTGGAAAGTAAATGGATGCAGGTACAACCTGGCTCAAAATTGGACATTAAAAGTCAAGATACAGGCTTTATATTAATTGACTGATAATCTCTATAGTAAATGAAATCAAATTATGTCTTTGTGATAAAACATAAAAGAAAAGTCATTTTGTTGTCTGTCATTAACTATAATGTATTCTCAGTTGCCACCAGCAGAATGCTTATTGCCAGCTACAGCACTTCACCAGCCCTGCAAAGTGACTTTTCCACAGGAGAATGATGTTTGATTCCAGTGTAAAACATTTTAACCACGATGCTCCACAACTGTTTATCATTGTAACCATGATGACAAAGGTCCTGAAACATTTAGTACTTTCTCTAACCCAAACCAAAATATTTGTACTATTCCTAACCAAGTTGTTCTTGTGCAGCAGTGTGACCAAACCATCATGGTTCCATAATAGTAGCTGTATGTTTATTGTTGTTTCAATGACAACTAAGATCCAGGACACCAGCCAGGAAGCTATGCCAAGACACAGTCATGTGGGTCACATGAGATGTTTAGGTTTAGGTCGTTTAGGTTGGAGCTGTTGATGGAAAGAGTGTAATGTAACTGTTTATAATACTCGGGGCAGAGCAGTACAAACCAGCAATGCTCAGATTTTAATGTATGTGCCATTAATGACTCCACTAACTCCGGGACTGGTGGTTTGCATAATTGCAGCTTATTTTAATTGATTCACTGAGTGGCAAAGACGTGAATGACCTTGTGGGCACTAAGCTTGTTTTTTGTGGTTTGTGATGAAATCATCACTGATGCAAAGTAAAACATAAAACATAAAACATAAATAAAACATGTGAAGCTGCTTAAAGCCTGGTTTCTGTGATGACCTCACATGTTCGTCTTGATGATGGAACAGCCTTTGCACACAATATCCATAAACCCGTCACCAAAACTGTTCCCATCTGTGTCAGAGCAGTGTCTTTTAATGAGCTCATTGTCATAAAATGTTCCCATAGAACCCGTATGTGTCTTCGACCACCCTCTCCTGACAGCTTCTAACCCAATAGGAGACTTCAAGAGAGTTAGTATGCTCTTAATAAATACAAGCCTGAAGACCACCTAAAGTGCACAACAGATTAAGCACAATATCAAATAGCATAACAGCGTGTTGTCAAGAAAGTTTGTGTGTCAAAACCCAAAACCTTATGTTGCAAGTATGTTACAATACAGGAAACGAGGAGCAAGGCAGTAAGTTAGCATAGAAAACACTGCACAGACTGAAGGAGACATTTGTCATTTGTCTTTTCATATTTCATATTCATATTGTTTGTCCCCTGATTGTCAGGGTTAAATATTCTGAATATAATGTTTACTTTTTAATGATAATCCCAGTGTACACATCTTAAAATAATACTTTATAGGGCTATGAATGTATAGAATATGCACAGTAAATGGTTGTATTGATAAAATATATAAATTGTAGGTAATTTCTGTATGAGTAGAGTTGTTTAGATAATATAGATAGATAGATAGATAGATAGATAGATAGATAGATAGATAGATAGATAGATAGATAGATAGATAGATAGATAGATAGATAGATAGAATTTGTCTTAAATGTGCAGAAATGTGCACTTTCTGAAGTGACTGCTGATTTGTGAATATCAACTTGTATTTTGACTGAAGTTTGATTAATTAATTTAAATCAATGGATAAATTGAATGTATAAGACAATAAAATCTATTTCATGACTAAAATATTGACGTTTCTTCACATTAACTTGGATTTTGTGTTCTATTAAGGTAAAAACTATGAATGCTGCAGACGGCTGAAATACAATCTCCACTAGGGGGAGCCTTACTCCATGTCAAAACCTCAGTGCAGCTCTTTACTCCAGCATCAACAACATGATGCCATCTAGTGGCCAGAAGTAAGACTACACCAAGCTTATCTCATACCATAGCAAGGAAAGTATTTGAACCCGTTGGACTGACCTGGTTTTCTGTATTAAAAATAATATATAATCTGATCTTCATCAAAGTCACAAGTACAGACAATGTGATTCAGGCAATAAAACAATTCTAATCTCTCCTGAAAAACACTGATTCATGCCTGAAGGTTGCCAAATACCACGTCCACCCTGTACAGGGTCAATGTGAAATGTGTGTCTTGATGATACTAAGGAAGAATTGTTCAGGAAGAACACACTGCACAACTACATACCAACATGAAAACATTAACCCAGTGGTGAAGTATGGTGAAAGGGGCTTCATGGGTTGAGGCTGCTTTGAATGCTTTGATTGAACACTGTGTGGCATGTTAGAGGCAGTTATTACTCTGAATACAGCAATACATTGAATGTTTAATAAGTGTGCTCAGTAAAGACATGAACAATTTCACTGTTTTTAGCTTTTCACATTGTGTTATAGTTATAATTTAGATAATGTGTTTACCATGTAGGTAAGTATCATATCAGTATCATATCAGTGCAGGAAATAAACAAAATACATAACATATGTAACCATGTTTACTTTAAGTATTTGGACTATATATAGTCTATTGGACAATTATGTACGTTTTTAAATTCATAAAGCTGCATTAGCACACATAATGTGTTATTGGAACACAGTACTAATGTTTGCTGATTATAGGCCTCTTTGTTTATTTCCAGCTACAATACCCATGTGCAATATGAACAGTGTCTACACTGCATTTTTGATCAATTATATGTCATAAAATCTATGTTTCTTTTAAAACCTTTTCAGTGGCAGTTAAGCTGCTTCTTCATACCTCTGTGTGATTCTAACATGATCCTATCATCTGTGCAGGAGTGCCTTTTGATCCATTTTTAACAGTTTCTGTCATATCTATACTAAGGAACAGCATTTCTAGTCTCTACCATGTTTATAATACAGCACATAAAGCAATACCTTTATTATAGAGTTTACAGTCCACACTTGATATTTGTATCAATTGAATTCATTTCAAGTTTATTTATATAGCGCCAAATCACATCAAAAGTCATCCCAGGCACTTTACAATGTACGGTTTAGGACCTTACAATACAACTAACTTATAAGGAAAACCCAACCCCTTGAGCAAGCACTAGGCAACAGTGGAGAGGAAAAACTCAAGGTGGGTGGCCAAGAAAGAGAGAAAGAGAGAAAAGAACAGCAGATCACAGAACCAATAACAACAACAACAACAAGCAACAGGCAGGCAGGCAGGCAGGCAGGCAGGCGGGAAAGTGTTGGAGGAAGTTTTAAGCCTAGTCTTAAAAGTAGAGACGGTGTCTGCTTCCCAAACCTGAATCAAATCTGAAATATTTTATCATTGGTATATATCTTGCATAATTCTCTGCTATTGCTGGTGTCATGTACTGTAACTAAACAAAACTGTTTTAAATATTTTGTGGCACTGTGGCTTCAGTGTTTTAACAGAGCAAAGGTGATATAATGAAACTAACTGGATTCTGAACATCAGTAACTTAATTTTCAAGGTGTATATCCTTGTTAACCATCAATGACTTTCTCTTGTTAAACTGACTACTACATGGTTTAGGTCGAGGGCTCATAGTATCTGTACATCATGAATTATTTACTTATTATTATGTACTTAGTTCTGTTATGTACTTAGTTCTAGATAGTGCAAAATCCACTTTTGTTTACCACACGAATCTAAAATTCCTTGCAGTGTTTGGCTATAGTTTTATAGGTTTTGAGCATGAATGGTATATTAGGTATAGGTATATTTATATATTTATATATTTATAGGTATTGGTATATTAGGATGAAGCACATACCTTTTACAATAAATGAAACTAAGTGACACTGTATGCTGCCGTGGGTATTTTTAGTTTTAGATTTTATTGTTCTCACATGTACACTGTGGCAAAATGTGTCTGTAGCACACGTTTTATTGTATTTCAACTACTTCCAGTAATCAGTAGATTGGAAAGCTCAGGTTTTAAAGTTTCTTCCTCCTAAACCAACTATTCATTCAGTGACCCACCAATGGTCCAGGTCTGACCAGGTCCAGGACCAGCACGGAGTAGACCTCACACTCAGTTTGGTCCCCACTATGTAACAAAAACACACAGACAGAACAAAAGGCTCCATTTTCTCATCTTTTAATAACACATTCATATCTATGCTCTGTTTTGTTTACAAGGAGTTTAAAACGAGTGTTGATGAGGACTAAAGGAATCAAGTAGGCAGAGGGTGAAAGTCCATACACTGTGAAGACCACAGGCGCCATCTGGTGGAACGAAAGAAGCTTAACTTTTCTCACACTGCCTCTGAGCAACTGGGACATTAGCAAAGGAGTCTGCCACGGCTGCAAAGGCAGAGCAGTTAGAGCTTAGTTTTCAGATTGGTGGCTGAGCCCAGATCAAATTGATTTAGCAGAATCTAGCGCAAGGCAGTGCAAGGAAGACAGCCTCTCTCCTTCCTCCATTGTGCAGCAGCACAGTCAGTTAAAACAACAGGTCCTTTTGCTTTTTCAAATGACTCGTTAGAAGTGAAAATTGATCATTGATCGGTGTAGAAGGTCCTCGCAGGGCGCTCTAACTGTAGGCTTTTCACAGAGAGAAAGAAAATGCTAAATGCACCCAAACACAAGAGATACAATCTGCGGTCATAAAAAGAGAGAAACATTAGAAGTCAACCAAAAATTAAACACAAAGAATAGTTTGAAGTTTAAAAAGTGTTTAATGAAATGAACAAAACAAAATGCACAATGGATAAAGAAATCTCATGTACGTTGGGTTTAAAAGAAGATAATTGAAAACAGGTGGTACGTTTTAGTATCCGCCTTTCAGTTTATTACCCAATTTCATAATCCTTTCAAAACAACTAAGAATTGAGAAAGAAAACAAAATCATCTTTGGAAGAATTTTTTTTTCCTTTAGACTATCCACTACAATATACTAAACTTGACATCTGCTGGTATGGACATTAAACTGTTAAACTCTACCAATCTGAGTTATATTGAAATTTACTTTAGATACTTTCACTTAACACTGTCAAGATTACGGGTGCAAATTGACATTATAAGCTAATGCACATAAACTAGTATTTAAAAGGTTAAAAGTGGTGCTTGTGACTCACTTTTTTCTAATCAGTCATCACCATGTTGTGTGATTCCTGAAACTCTCTCAGATAAAGTTATGGATGATTCTGATGATTCTGATGATGATGTCTTACATTTGTGTTGGTTTGTAACCAGTCACCTTCATCATGTTACTTTACAATTACAGAAATAGATGGTTGTTTTATAAAGGCTGCAAAGTCTGGTCTCTTGTAGGAAAGTACTGTGTTTTGTTTAAACAGGTGTTTAAATAATTAGTGGTTGTGTAATGCAGCTGCCATCAAATGTCAGTATGTAATTACTAGTTGTTTCTTGCTGCTGTTATGAAAGATTTCTAAAGTTTGTATGTTACTGGAGAACAGTAGCTTTCTTTAACACCACGCTTTCTAAAATCTGATGGTTTATAGATATAGAAATCAAGGTAAATATCATAAAGAATGGAAATGGATCTGGGATACATTTCTCTTCTTGCCAGTAATTTGCTAAGAAGAACAGCCAAACATAGTGGTATATCTTAACAGATCCGTCACCCATTCAACATACTGAATCAGCTGAAAAGTCACCATCAGAAGTCTGACTAGTGTCATTGATGTTACTATAACTGTATGACAGCACTAAGATGTCACGGATTTGTGTATTTGTTTTGTACCCAGAATGCAGACAGACAAGGCGAGCAAGGTTTTAGAAGATTCATTGTAATTGTTGTTTATTAAGTTACATGGCTCAAATAGTCATTAGACATGATGTCTGTGAGGCACTTCAATCCTCACGTCTCCACATTTGTCTGCGATTTATCAGGCAGCACGTTTTTGGTGTACAAACGAAAGAAATTATTTACACACTGTCCAAAACCCTGAGATTATGCGATCCATAGCGCTTGGTCCTGTTTTGGTTTGGTATATTTTTTCACCAGTAGGACCACACCAGAGTTCACTAGATGATGCGGATCGACACCACTTCTTTATGGAGATCTCAATTGTCTTGGTGCGCACTCGAGTGTGATTACCACTGGGTTGATACTGAAGATAGTAATGTGAGGTTTGTCAGAGAGCTCAATGAATCGGCCGACAGGGAATTGGTAAAAATGAGTTTATTGTAATGTGAGGCTGAGTTGGAGGAGACGTGGATCGGCTGGAGTCCAGTGGGAGGGTTTTGTTTTCGGGT
>OMLM01008439.1:27360-61707 GCA_900302695.1 Helostoma temminkii
TATTACCCAATTTCATAATCCTTTCAAAACAACTAAGAATTGAGAAAGAAAACAAAATCATCTTTGGAAGAATTTTTTTTTCCTTTAGACTATCCACTACAGTATATGGAGATGCTGCTACCCAATTTACTTCACTATATTTCTTTCAAGCAACTTTTTTTTGTTGTTTTTTTGTTATTTTTGTGTCCTTTTTCAAAACGAAATTTACCATTTACCTATTTAATTTCTAAGAGGTAGATCAACAAAACAATTACATGGTTACAGGCGTCGTGCCCCTTGATTCAGGATGTGAAATTACAGGGAGGGGAAGTGGAGCTGCAGGGTGGAGCTGAAGGGGAAGTGTGGGTAATTTTAGCAGTTGGAAGCAGGTAAAAAAACAAAACAAGAACCCTGCAGCACTTAGTTGTGATTGGACATGAGGTGGCTGACTAGAATCAATTCGGTGCAGTTACATTTGTAAACATCTTAAAGGATATTGTTAGTCATTTTCTATATTTTTGCAATTTTTCTTATCCCATACAGACACTAAAAATCAGGAATTACCTCTACTTGTGGTTAACGTACATAAATCTTAGATCTGCCTTTCTATAGACCCACATTGTTGCCCAAAAACATTTGACAGGTTAAAAACACACCATCTTTTTTTTGTTTTTGAACAAAGGGACACCAAGAGCCACCATTTCTTTGTTTACACTGCTAGCATCTTGTGATATTATGTGTAGTGCGCTGAAATATTGTGTTTTGTCAAGAATGCAAGAAGATGTATGCTTCAGGTGCTGTAGAAAATTATAATTTTCACAGTAAGGAAAATTCCCTTAAAATGTTTTATATGGATGAAATGTGTCACTCTAGTGTGCTATCAATCACTAAGAATTTTTTGGACAATAATGGAGGTCTATACTTCTGTATGGGTATTGTGGTCAAAATAGTGAAAATATAAAAAAATGACTGGCCTTATCCATTGACATCTTGTTACTGTAAATCCTTAACCCAGCTGCCCTCACCCTACATCACCCTGCACCACAATGTGTCCATACTGGGGTTAGATTTTTTTGTCTTTTTGTTGTTTTTATTTTTATTTATGCATTTATTTTTACAGTCCCATCTCTAATACCGAAAAATAAATTAAACTTGAAGAGTGGAAAAAGAAAAAAAACTTGTGACTGTAACGTAGGCTGTCGGCCCTTTCTGTCTGCATGTCTGTCCGACCGTTAGCTCATCTGTTTGCAATAAAAGAAAATAAAAGAAACAATCTTCTAGCTGAGATTGCTCGTATTCTGAGGTAGCGTTCCTAGTTATGTGTAAGGAGGTTTGTATGTTTAGTCTCGGTAGTGTGTCCCTGCACAAGGACGCCATTTTGTTTCAAATTGGTTGAGACTTTGAGCCCACTTCCTCTGATGGACAAGGGATACACAACATGGTGGAGTTGGAGCTGCTTTATGGTAAACTGTCCTCACAAGAGACTGAAGACTGTCTTTTCTGTCTGTCAGGCTGAGCTACATGGTGTAAAAATATCTAAAGCGATGCTGCACTGTGCTGCCACAAAGACACAAGGCAAGATAGATATTTTTCAAATAAAAGGACGATACCAATGAGTTTTTTTCCCCCAACCATATAGTCAACATTAATGCTGAGCATGATCTGCGTCAGTCCTGTTGCAAACATACTTTATGATTGCTATAACCTATGTTTTTACATTAACAATGGATCTTATGGCTGTGAAGGTACACATATGATGATCTGTAAACAGATATTTGCTCAGAATAACCCAATGAGGTACCTTCAGTTTAACTTTGCAAGAGAATTTATACCACCTGAGAATAATAATGCCACTCCTTATTCTAGAAAGGCCCTGAGGAAGGAGCCCCTATAACAACAAGTGACTCAGGCCTCTGTGATCCATAATTTAACTCTCTTTTTAAGTGTAGTTGTTTTTTTATAATGAAATACATGTAATTAACGGACTTGAGCTAATCTAAATCTGATAGTATGTTTTGTGACATACTTGATATGTGTTTTAGAATATGATCAGCATATTGAATAGTGAATTACAGCCAGGTTAAAAAAAAAAAAAACACTGGTATGGTCCATGAAACTGTCTTGGTACAAGATTGACACATCAAAATTATGCTTAAATTTTTAGTGTGTGCCAATGATACCAAGTTCTAGACTGTGGCGTATCACGCTACACCATCAATACGTCCCTAGGCTTGCATAAAAAGAGTGTTCTCATCTGGGCCCAGAAATATTCCAGATGGTTTCCTCAGGGCAAAGAGAAACACCATAGGAAACATTAGAAGGATCAACTGATTTCTGTCCCTGTCAGGATGTAGATTTATGGGAGCTGTTTCAGTTTCCTTTCCTGTGTGGAGACACAACAACCCTAATATATATAGTCTCTACTGCACGTATAAAAAAAATGGGGAGTTTATATCCAAGATGAGATGCCACCATTTGAATGTAATAACTTTTCACTCCGAAATATACTACTGACATTATCTTAACTACGTTCAGTATGGCAAGTTATTTGCTCAAAATGGCTCAGTACTACACTTTGGACCTTCCCCCATCCTGTGTGTTTGGCACAGTCACTGTCATGTCCTGACCTACACGTTAGTACAGTAGCTCATTGTATTTAGTAGCTGTTTTGTTAATAAATGTGTGCATTCAAATATAAAAGAACAAAAACATCAAATTTGACTATTTTCATTTTTCCAAGAAGAGAGTCAGAACATTGATAGAAAAAAAAATCAAAAGGTGGTTAAAGTAAGAAATTGAAAGATTTTGAACAGAAGTGAGCAAACGAACACGATGGAGACCAGCGCAAGAGAGGGCGAGGGACCCTGGCGTTCCCGCCCACTCCTAAAATGATTTTTTTTCCCCCCAAAATGAAAGTAAATAAAAATATCTCAAACTTTTCCTGGAGTACAGAAGGTCAAAAAAAGAACAAGGAGAGACGTTTGTGGGAGGACAGAGGAGGAAAAACATGAAGGAAGATGGTGAAACTTAGTTGCTCAGTGAGTGGGAAGGTGATTTGTTAACTCTGCCACACTCCCAATGTTGGACCACCTCCCCTCTTCTCTTCCCTCCTCATGTACTTCCGTTTCCTCTTCCCTTCACACTCCACACTTTTCCTTAAAGAACTGCATCAGGTGTTACTGGAGGTTTTCAGTTGTTTCAATAGTTTGACGTTGTCGACATATTTCATCAATTAGTGCAACATTACGTCCCCAGATGTCATGTCCAAATGAAGCTTGCTGTATTGTCCAAACTAAAAATCAATCCAAACTAATAAATGACATTTATTTTAACCACTCCAAATGGCTGCAGGCTGAATAGTGAATCCTAAATATAGAGTGTCTTGGTGGTTGTGAACAGAGCTCTATGGTTTCAAAGAGGTGGAAACTCGACACAGTAACCACCTCTTGAAAAAAATGGAAGCACAGACACAACAGGAGAGACTTTTCGGTGTACAGCACGTTGCCGAGCGCAGGTAAGACATTAAAAAGACTGAGTTTTCCGGCAGTGACCTTAAGTGGCTTGGCTTGGCGCAATCTTTTTTCTCAACAGCTTTTCCTGTTCTGATTTTTTATGTTTGTTTTCTCCAAAAATACAAAAGTATGGTGATCACCTTTTTTAATATCTTATGTACAGGTTTTAAATCTATGACTCAGCTGTGTTACTGTTGTTTTTAAACTCTCTTGCTCCCATTTTTTCTAAGGGTCTTAGTTTTCTCCCTCCTTGGTTAGTTGGATCAAAGACGGAGGGCCATAGGTTCTTGTCCGACTTTTTTCTGCTTTTTCACCCAACCACACCCCCTGGCAAAAAAATTTTACCTTTAAAACCAGTCAATGCAAACACACCTGTATTCACTTTGTCACGCACAAACACACATACACTCCAAGCACACGTGTAGCCAACAGGGAGCATCTGAGGTGTCATGGTCAGTGCACAGGTAATAAATATTCACATTCAGCAAAGTCAGAGCTAGTTCAGGTGTGTATTTGTGTGTGTGTGTGTAGGCAGAATGCCTTCTTGCTGTAGATGGACCACTACGGCTCTGATCTGATGTTTCCGGCCTCCAGGTGAGAAAAGTAAAAAGAGACGGGGTGAAACATAGCTTGACAGCTCACTTTCACACGGCCTCTTCTGGGAAGAGAAACCTCTTTGTTATTATTCTGAATACTTAAAGCCCTCTCTTAATGTTTGGCGCTTCATGATGATGTCATCACAATAAGGCAGGAGAGAAGGGTCCTTCAGGACACAGGGCGGCCCACTAGCCACAGGAAAAAGGAGTCTCGGTGACGTGATACAACCTGAGACTGAGACGAGGTTAGTAACATCCTGTCTGATGACATCACTCAGTAAAAACAGACCCCAGTGGTATGTTCGGTCATCATGTGCACTTCAGGACCCCCTCTCAGGTTAATACCACTCCCCATTGGCCTGTTTTCCATGTCAGACAACAGCTGCTGCAATCACACTTCAGGAAGACAGAGAGCGTGTTTTCTAACCTAAAAAAGGCCCATTTCCTTTCTATACCAGCATCTATCTCTCTCTGCTTTGTAAAAAAAACACTGCGTCTTCGTCATCCTGATCTCATTCAACCATCATCACACCAAAAGAAAAGAAAAAAAACCAGAAAAAAATAACCAAAGCAACAAGACAATACCTAAAAAAAAAAATACTTTTTTCTTTAAAAAAATAAAAAATATTCAGGACTATCAGCTCTTCTTTTCTTTTTTCTTCTTATATAAAATACCAGCAAGCAAAAAAAAAAAAGTTAGGAATACTGAGGTAACTTTACCCTGAGGTAGGTTTTTTTTTTTCATTTATTCTCTAATCTGTTCTAATCATGGCGAGAGCGTCCAGGCATAGACCCCGCCCCTCATTATCATATGCAGGCAGGGTGTGGAGGCTCCGCCCACAGGCCTTTAGCAGATTGGGAGAGAGAACGAGGAAGCCACTCCCCCTCAGTCCGATTAAACCATCACTGAGCTCAAGGCAACAAGCTCTGGAAGACTTTGCTTTTGGTGCCTGCGCTCAGCCAAGGTCAGTCCCAGACCTGGCGCGAACAGGCGCTACAGAAACAAGTGACTTTTAAATGGGGGTGGTCTTTTGGACCCCAGCTTCCGTCCAAGACTGACCTTGACTATGAAGCACTGGATGAAGACAATGAGCAGAAAGTCTCAGACACACCTTGTCTGTCTGTCATTGCAGGACTTTTAATACAGGTGCAGCAAAACATGACTCCACCTGAGTCACACCTGTCTTGCTGCCTTCAATACATTCACCCGAGGGGCCGGGTTAACTCACATATCATATATATATAATATATATAAAATATGCCATTTAAGGTGCGGGTCGCAAGCCAGCTAGCATAGCTGCTGACTTTTTTTATAAGGTTGTTGTATAATGGTTTCACACGTGTGAGCTAAGCCGCTGCAATAGAACTGCAGGACCAGCTGCGACCTCTGCTCCCTGTACTGTCTCTTGCTGCGCTTTCCGCCTAAACGTGGAAGAAGGTTCTCACTGCCTTCCCAGCTCCTGGCCTTGTTGTAGGCTTCATTATGCTACATATCATAGACAGGGGACTGGGAAATATACAGAAGGTCCCTTTTATAAAAAAAAAGGCAAGACGGCCAGACGCAGCATTTCTTAACATTTACATGAAGATTATATATTTACAACCTCATATTTTCTTTTTCTAATCTTTCCGCTATTCGGAAAGGTCTTTAAAGAGCAGTGTTAACATCTGCGGCCCCTCTTCTAGACTCTCAGTGGCCAAAGGTTAAAGGTTTGGTGGGCTAACACCAGACCTGTAATTTAACCCGCTTTTGCCGCTGCAGCAGTTTCCCTGCTCCCTCTCCCAGTTCTGCCTCACCGTATTCTATCAATAATAGCTCTGAATAAAACATTTCTATACATATATCTCTATGTTAAAAAACCACCCTTAAAATATAGGACTGATTGCAGATGAGTGTAAAGGTCTGCAGAGGGTGACAGAGGGATAAACAGGCCCATGTTAGTGTGTCTCCAGATTTGTCCAGCCAGCATCTGTCGACAGGTGTAAACAACAACAGTAAGGCTCCATCCTTACATGAATTATAATGTTGCCCACGCTGTTTCAACAATCTAATGCAATATTTGAGGAGCTGGCTGCAGCCCCTCCAAAGGCACACTAAAAGACTGCCATCAAATTCTCCCTCAGTCCCCCCTTTCCTCTATCCTGCATCCTCAATCAGTCTCTCTTATGGCCTGGCATCTGGTCTCAGTTCTCAAGTTTCTTTTAATCTTAACCATATTTTTTATTCATTTCATCTTTTGATTTTCTCTCTCGCTCTTTCTCTAAATGCTTATCTTTCACTCTGACAATCGGGCGTACTCCCTCCCTCTTTATATCTCTCCCTGTCTATCGCTGGGTACGTGTATCGCTCTCCTATGTCCGTCCGTCCATCCGTCCATGCATGTGTCTGTCTGTCTGTCCGTCAGGCCGGGGTGCCCCACGGCGGAGGAGAGTGCTGAGACCCTCACTTCCTGCGTGGCTGGTGGTCCTGGGTCAGTCCCTGGGTAGGACTGTCCATCTCTGTAAAGCCTTGTGGGTGAGGGCCAGGGCCCATCCCACCTTTCTGTGTCTGTTTGACCTGGGTAAGAATGTCCCGGATCTTCCTCTGAGCCAACTGCAGAACAGAGGACAGATGAAGACAGTTGAATTAAAGCTGCACTAATCAAGATTTCTGTTGTATAAATGTGAGCTAGTACACATGAAACACTGCTCTTCTAATGAAGTAATGTTTTACATAGCTCTGA
The DNA here is from genome assembly GCA_900302695.1 of Helostoma temminkii. Taxonomy (NCBI): domain Eukaryota; kingdom Metazoa; phylum Chordata; class Actinopteri; order Anabantiformes; family Helostomatidae; genus Helostoma; species Helostoma temminkii. The sequence continues at coordinate 34,171 of OMLM01008439.1, forward strand.
ATTGATAGATGTGTAAATAGACCACTAATCTGTATCAACTTAATTTGATGTGTTCTGTTTTCATTCCAGTATCCCAGAGACCTTCCAGCTTGTTATGAGCTCTCAGTTTAAAAGCCTGCACCTCTGATGATGTGGTGCTTTATTAGTACCTAAAGTCAAACATTACATCTATTTTGAATATATATTGTACACAGCTTCCCAACGTTTTGGTACAGTAGTCACTAATGCAATGAAATCACACAGATAGTCTATTTCTCTCTTCACTGTTCCAGCTGCAGACTGTAACCTGAGTGATGCTGTGCACTGTCACCCCACATAGCAGAAACCTTTGAAATCATGTGCACATCAGACATGATGATTAATTATTGGTTAATTAATGTTGATTAAAATGAATAATTAATAATTATGCATTTCTGACTGCAAATCAGCAGTGGTTAATGAAAAAATCCATATATACTGGTATGTCTACAGATAAATAGCCAGAGCATTATGCTGATTGACACTGGAGGAAAGTAGGTAAGTTTGACAGTCTTTGGAGATTCTCAGTCATCCAGGTTGCATCTCCATCTTGCAAGTCCAGTTGCCACTGAACAGTACCTTTAGGGTAAGTTTGATAAGAAGATATAACTGATAGAATTTGTTGTGTTTGTGTCTTGCGGAGTATGTGACTTATCTTAAAATATCTGTCAAGAGCTAAGATAACCACATGACATCCGTCACATGCTGAATGCTATGTTGACCACATACTAGCTGAGATTTGCATAATCAGTTGGATATGGTTTTAATGGCAAATTATTAAGTTGTCAAATCAATATCACATAAATTATTTTTTACATAAGTGTTTTTAGTGGTGACAAGCTACTGATTTATATGTCACACCATTTAGTACTAGCTGGATGCTAATCATCTGATCATCAGATTTCTTTTTTAATATGAGGGGCAAATGAACTTGTAACTTTGGAATGTAACTCAGTTACATTACAATGTGTTTTGCTTTGTTGATAAAATCACTCATGACTCATTCTCTTACACCTTTACTTTTACTTTTACTTTTACTTTTAAGCCTGTTAAGGCAACAGAGATGGTTGAATACCTGGCTGGCATAGAAATGTCCGTTGATCTTGACGATGACCTGGTCGTTTTCATCAGGCGTCTGTTCTCTGGGGACCACCACCTCAGCTGCTGTCAGGTTCTGCAGCTCATTCACCTGGAGACAAAAATTTGGTAAGGAATTCGCAAACCTACAATAATACAAGGTGGAAGTGTGCAAATATGAGCTACATTATTGATATACTAACTGTTCCTTTTCAATCCCTACTATAGAAACAAAAGTCTAAAACACAATAAGCAGGTTTGGGGTCACTTACAGTTTTCCCTCCCTTTCCAATGACTCTTCCTGCAGCGGCTGCAGCCATCTTGATGTGAGTCTCGAGTTTGACCTCCTCCTTTGGCCCAAAGAAGTTCTCCTCCTTTAGTTTGCCGTAGATTCTGCCCTGAGCCTGTTGATTGAGATAATACAGTTAATAATCCAAGTCCAGAGTCGCCACACGCGTGCAGTATGTCTAAGGAGCCTTCCCCAGTTGTAGGATGACTATAAGCATCCTAGTGTAGTATGTGTCAGACAGCTAATAAGCATTAATTAGCCTTGTGTTTACCTTAAACTGAGCCTCAGGTGGTCCTGTCACAATCACCATCCGCATTTTAGAGTCTGGACTTTCAGCAGGGGCAATCTGGAGAAAAAATTAATTAATAAAAGAAAAGGAAAGAAAAGAATCACATTAACAATGTGATATATGATTGATTCACTAACACTTAATACTGGATCTTTTCCTGAAATGTTCTATTTTCCTTGTAAACCTATAGTAAAGCACAGACCTTGATGGATGCCCCAGCGAAGCGGCTCAGCTGTTTGATGTGCTGTCCCTTCTTTCCAATGATGGCTCCCACTGCTTGTGCTGGGATGTACACATGGACTGTCTCCTGCTCTGGAGCCTGAAAACACACAAAGTAAAGATTTCATTCAGTTATTTAAATTGAATATCAAAAGCAAATATCTGTTTGGTACTACATTCAATATTTAAGAAAAAATACTTTGTGTTTGAGAATATTTCTTTTGACTATTGAACAAGTTGAGTCTTCCTTTGTGGTGGTTTGCATTGACTTTTTCACATCGCACACATTCTTACCCCAAAGCAGCCATAGGGGGCACCGCCGACGGCGTTTCCAGGTGGTGGTGGAGGCATATTGGAGGAAGAGGGGAAGAGGCCGAGAGCACCCAGGTTGAGCCCAGGGATCAGGTGGGTCTGTTGCTGTGGAGAGGATTTCAGGTTAGAAGACCATGCACAAGTTTAACCATAGGCAACACTGGAAGTTTGCATGTGGGAAAATCTGGTGTTTTATTTCTCATGCCACATTAAAATAAGACAAAGCAAGCAAACACATGGAATCTAATTTTCATGCCCCAGTCATTAAGCTCACAGTTGTCTTTTCTGTATTCTTTTGTAGTTACTATGTACTTAGACTATAATATTTGCTGACATTTTTATTATTTATTTTGTGTTACACAAAAAAAAAAGAACAACACAATATTCTTGCTTCATAAGCAAACATGTGTGTGTAGACTCACATTCATAGCAGCAATGTCGTTCTCGTAGGCCTCTCTGACCTTCTTCATGACCTCCACCTCAGCCTGACAGCAGGCTTCAATAGCTCCTTTAACTGTGATGGTTCTCTCTGGATTGTACAGCGTCAGGTCCTGCAGACTGTACAGATATTGCAGGGAGGTTGTTACTGATACATACGCATGCTAACCAGTGATCAGTTTAAAGCTCTATAGTACAGTTGCTGTGAAGCAGATTTGATGGATATTTGACCAACAGAGAACTGGTTCAGAACGTAGAATTCTGGGCTCCAGCGAGAGCCAGGTGACAGAAGGTTCCAAACTGGTATTGTGAGGACATGATGGTGTCATGATTGTGCATGTGCTAAACGCACAAAAGCAAAAGAGCATGAGCACCTAATGGTGCTGTGGTTGAAAAGCGTTAAAAAAAGCTTGTTTGGTTCTGTATTTCCCAAACAGAACTGGTTCTCAAACAATACCTGAACCAGCTCTATGTTGGTTGAAAAGCTCTATTTGACTATAACATCCTTACTACCTAGTAAACTAAATCACAAACTTGAATCTGGCAGTTAGAAGAGTTCACCATGTGTGACTGTGTCTTACGGGGAGATGGTGATCTTGGTGCCTGTGTCCTGCTCAATTTTTTTCAGATTGCGTCCCTCCTTCCCAATCAGGCGTCCAACAAAGTTGTTGTGGGCCAGAATCTTCAGAGGAACTTCATCAGCACTGCAGACCAAATACGATGCACTATTATTTCACTGGAAACAAAACCACTATTACGGTAACATATTTAACATTGTTGTTCAAAACGTACGTCTTGGTGTCTTTAGCCTCCTGGTGCATGATGTCCAGGATCATGCGGCAGGCAGCTGAGCAGCCCTCGGGGGTGGAGTGGATGCTGATTGGCTTCTCAGCAGCACCTGCATTCTCCTTGCGGTGTACGTCAATCCTGCAGTGACGGAAAGCTTATCATCAGTCACATCGGGTTTATTCAGTTTATTTCAGTCTTCATTATTCTCATGTTGGGTCCATAGAAAAACAATGAGTGTAATATAAACTGCACAATGATCAGACATTTGAAATACAGGCTGGATACCAGGAGTTAATCAGTCTAGACAAGAACCTGACTGAGTTTTAGGCGAAGGTTTTTGTAGAAGAGGCAAGCAAGTGATGCTTGAAGCTAGTTTATAGCCTAACAATAGCTTTTTAATTCTGCCAAATGTATTTAACGACCATAAACAAAACTCCAGTCTTCCTGTAAATCTGAACTTTAGTGACTGTTCTTTTCACTCAGAGATAAACACTGTACTCACTTGCTCTGCGTCTGCTTGGTGATGTTACGAATGGTGGCTCCTTCCTTGCCGATGATGGCTCCAACGTACTGTGTGGGTACCAGCAGTCTCAGGGGGATGTCAGCGTGCGGAGGTTTGGATGGCATCCCAGAGCTCGGGGACCCGCCACGGGGACCACCACGTCCATAGCCAGGGCGCCGGCCATTATCAGGCCCACGCTGGCCTCCATCCAGCTCAGCAGTATCGTCAGGAATGTAGGAGACGCGCAAAGTGTTGTTGTCGAACTGGTATCCATTCAGCTTCTGGATGGCTCTGAGAGGGATTTGGAATCATCACAGTTATTATTAATCAAAATCAGGACACAATGGGATTTCATGAAGAAATTACAGTTGAGAGGTACTAATACTTCTTGTATTTGCTACAGCAAAAGTATTGTTACTTTTTTACTTAATTATAATTGAACAGCTAATAGTCACTTTTAAAACAAAAATCACATGCACAATCAGCTGATTATATTTTATGTGCACTAATAAACGTTGACACTCAAATGCATTTTGCCTGTTTCAAACTGTAGTTCACCTAAATGGCCACTAGATGTCACAGCTGGAGCGCAGAACATCTTAATGCAGGTTTAATTCAACATGAGGAAATTTGATAAATCACTGGTTTCATGCTGAGCTTCTGATTATTACTTTTCTGATTATTTACACTTTCAGATGTTATGTAAAAATTGAAATAAGGACTACGTAAATAGAGAACTTAAGGGGGAAAAAACCATCTTTAGGCAAATCGAATGAAACTCGAATGAAACAAAGAGACCATATTAAAGAAGAACTTACTGCCTGGCATGTTCCCGGGAAGCATATGTGACATTAACCACCGCGGTCTCACTGTCTGTGTTCACTGAGAGAAGAAAAAATACTAATTATTGTTCAGAAACATAACGGATCAAACAACAGCACACACATCATAGCTACTTCCCCTCAGTTTGCAAATGGAACTAGAAGTAAACTCCAGATGTCACCTGAGGCAGGTCTGAAGAAGACACTGCAGTGCAGCAGTTAAAGCCTTTGGCATCAATAATTGCACTTTCCTTCAACTTTAGTAGTGTCACATAAATCTGTTTGATTAATTAATAAATAAACTATCCTTTAAAGAAGTATTCAGACCCTTAGTTCAGTACTGTGCTGATGCCCGGTTTGCAGCAGTTCTGATCCATCTCTTCCCTGCTGCTTAGCCCATTTCAGTTTTGGATTTTTAATGAATAAACAACTTGGTAAGCACAAAGAAATATTCTGAGTGCTTTACTGCTTTGTACAGTTCCAGTTCCTAACTTCTTGGATTTTTGCAAAAAGACAGGGTGGATCTCAGAAATCTTACCTTGTTCACAGTTCTCTACAGTCCCACACTGGGCCAACAGACCATCCAACACCTGAGACAATCATAGAGGAATAGAGGAAAAAAAGAGAGAAATGCAGAAACACTGTCAGTCCATGTGGAAAATGCAAAAATCTAAAAACACAAAGCTGAATTGATATGAATACATCCTGTATTTGCTGTTACAAAGTCCCACTTTGAAGATTGTGTAGAAAAAAAGTTATATGTTCAAGTGGTGATGCCATGGACTTTTTTAGATTTATTAAAGACACACTTTTTTATAGCAAACCCAGGAAAACCAGTTGAACCCAGAGCTGCGGTTCTTCTAGCCTCTAGAATCCACATTTATCAGGCTTCAAGAATGAGGCTTAAAAAAGTTCTTAATGAGTGTGAGCAATGAGACACAATATCAAATGGCTGAGTACTTCTTACTGTGAAATGTGAGAATATGCTAAGAGGGATCACATGTAGGTTGAGAGCAGTAACAGCCAATCAGAATTGGGTATATCTAACCTACTGTACAGCTAATGTATTGTTCATTCGTCTTAACAATTTATTCAGCAATTTCATACTGCAAAAAACAGTCGTTCATTTTTGTTTTAGTTCATTTCACTCAATACAAATATGAATATGTTAATAAAACTGGACTGAAGATGGAATGAGGCTCTGCTGCTACTGGTCAACACAGAACATCAGATAAATGAAAGAATTTAGTGAAGGCACAGACTACGAAAATGCTTTGAAAATGATTTTACGAAAATTTTTACTATATACAATATAAATTTGCACATCTAATATATCTCACATACTCTGTACAGCATTTAGGATCATTTAGGATCTGCTGAGATGTCTGGAGTTCTTAAGTCCAGTCATTTTTCACATGCATAGTTTAACTGCATTGCTGTACTTTAATTCACACAAGTACACTTATTCAGACAAATAAAAAACATAAAGGTGTTTTGAAGCAACAGCTGTTGGCATCATTGTCTGGTGCAGTTACCATGGTTACATGTGTTGTTCTTGTGGTGAAGGGTTAATATTTGTTTACACAGTGTCCACATCCCACAGATCCTGAATTCATTAAGGTTTTTTTTCCTTCTTTAATTCTCTGTAGATTATTAATAAACTTTGCATTAATTTTTATGTTTGCACAAAGCAAAGGTCTGAACACTGCTGCCTTTGCATAACATGCTTTTATTCTGACGTGTTACTCCTCAGAGTCACCACAGCAGCTTCAGAAACGTGTCAATTAGAGTCTGCGGAGAGAAGTCGCCCTCGTGTGGACACAGGTGACAGGATAAGTGCAGCGGAGACTCGGAGACAGAGAGGATCAGGCACATATGGACACTGCACATACACACACACCCACACAGAGCCAGTCCCACAGGCAGTTGCTTGCCAAACTAGACCGGCAGTGTGCCACACCCTCAAAAACAAAAAAAGCTGCGAGCAGACACAGACACGATATTTAATGTTTGATGAATGAAAAGATTAAAGTGGAGTTGTGAGATTTGCACACTTACTAATTTTGAAAAGATGGAGTCTTTTCTTTAATGCTTTTTGTATTTTGACTAATTTATCTGGTCCTACGTCTGGTCCTACAGGCCTGTGCAGAAATTAAGACAAGCACTATTTTTATAATAATGAAATTGTTTAATTTTCTAGATTTCTACATATTTGTTACATTTCAAAATAGGCATATAATCCTAATCTTAATATAAAAAAACAAATCTAAACAAAAAAATAATCAATTCCATCTGTTAGTTTAAGAATAAGAGTTTAAGAATAAATATCTGCCTTTGTCCTCTTATCTCCTTCCAAGTCAGTTGAACACTTTACACACATTAGTTCCCCTGTTGCAACAGTTTATCATTTTGTGAGTTCTGAAAATGTAGGTAACAGAAAATGATTTTACTCAGCTGGTTCTTTGTTTGGCATGGTTTGCTCTAAACTCTTAACTCTAAGCAATGGAAAACTTCCACTAACAAAATCTGAGCCTGCTCCCAGTGCATGTTTTAAATCCTCAGTCCTGCTGGTAGAGACTGAATTCAACACTAACTTTACTTGTGATTAGTGATGAATAAATTAATTTTTTGTATTAATATGAACAAAAATGAATATGTATTGAAGAAACACAAAACCTTTCCATCATGAACTACAAAAAGAAGTCTTAATTCTCAAATGAGATCATCTGTTTATAGCTGTTCAGTGGCCTGAAAATAAAAACTATACAGTTTAAGTTGAATGAACTAAACTATACATATTCCAAGTTATTGTTGTTATGTGTTATTGTGTTGATTCCTGCATTATGCTTTACAGTGTCCTTATTGTAATGCACAAATTGATTGTGTTGAATAGACCTGTCAGCATAAAACTGCAGCTGTAACAAAGATCAGGTGGTATTACTTTATTTACAGACATCCAGATGTGTCATCTCATAGAGTTTTCCAGATTTCCAAAGTAAAATATTTCAGTATATGTATGTTCAACATCCAGTATTCACAAGTGATTAACTGTTTAGTTGCCTAAAAGAGTCAAGTCTAGAGCATTTACAGGCTTAATATTAATATATATATATATATATTTTTTTTTTTTTTTAACATATATTTTAATTTGTATGAATTGATATTGTACTATTTAAATTATGTTGTACATGGGATCTGACTGGGGGCTTGTGACCCCCCTACACACTCTGAGAGACCCAGTCTGCGGCTTATCACATATGACTATTAGATGATGCATGATTTAATCACTTTTCCACAGCTGAGAGTGGTCTTTTACTTATTCCAATACATAGCTACATATGTCCCACAAAAGCACACACAAACACCTTCATTGCCTCCATCTACAGTCCATGATACTGTGAGAGGATTCAGGGGGTCTGATTGAAATTAGCGTGATACCCAGCAGAATGAATCCTGGTCATAGAATCAACTCTTGATCACTGACAAATACTTTCACTCCACTGTCAAGTTTGTTTCCATCTAGTTTTCTTGTGTGCAGTAACATTTTAGAATGTAACCAACTACTGAGTTTGACAAACCAAAAACCTTTAATACCTCTGATCTCGATCTACTAAGTGGTAAAAATCTGACTCATGTGATCCCTTTGTGAATGAATTAACATGGAAACAACATACAACTGTTAGAGAAACATTCAGTAGCAATTACTTTGGTCTCCCTGCCGTTTTGACCCCATCTGTTAACATCTACATCTCTCACACAGTTCTTCCATAAAACCATTTAATTAAAGCCCAGACTTGGCACTTTAATTTAGCACTGAGACTGTGAATCTTTAGACTTAACAGCCTAAAAGTCAGAACTGCTGTAGTGATACTTGCTTTTTTACCTACAGTTCTTTTAGGTGATGGAAGCATCTGCTGGTATTTGTGCTTGGTCAACTTGGAAACACAGTGTAGCCACATGGCTGGACACAGCCACTTTCAAATGTAAATAAAACTGCAGAAGGTTTTGTCTATACACACACTAAAAAGTTCCACTGGAACCCCCCACTCAGGACAATCAGTAACATTACGGAGAAGAACTGTGACATACTATATACATATATAGTTAAAATTTGCTACACTCAGCTAATGCTGAGAGAAGTTACAGTGTCCATGTCATGTTGTTTAAACACAGATTCTAGCATGAAGTTTTTGTAGTGAATCACTGCAACAAAAACAATAAAAAAGTGAAGACAGTGAGAGGTGAAGTCAATGTAATACACTGTGACCACTGCAAGAAAAATAATGGAGTTGAAGATGGGAACTAACCTCCCATTGCAGGTGAGGTGGAATGTTTCTGATCTGCAGTTTCCTGGTTCTGTGGAGACAAGAAAAAAAAAGGAGAAAATATTAGCAACTTAGAAATTCTACAACCTTCTGTGACTAAAAGAAAAAAAAGAGGTATGTGACATTAAGAATGGAGAATCAAACAGCATTATAACGCACAAGTGTAATATTTAGTGCACGTACTTGCATTGCTATAAAGTGTGAAAACATTCTGGACAAGTGAGGATACATGTCCATAATGTCTACTATCGTTGCATTCTATGTTAGTTAACTCTTGCTCAGGAGGGAAGTAGTTGGTTGGTGGTTCCACCTGACCAGTGAGCCAATCACCAGCCGAGAGTCAGGCCCTAGCACGACACAGAGTTTAAAAATATTTTTGAAAGGCACCCGCCAAACCCGCACATGGCCCCCACGCTGGCCATCGTGACAAAATTGTGGCGCACGAGGGCCATTTCGCCACCCACCATGGTAAGCATGAATCGGTCTCTTCTTATACTCCTTTTTGGCACGTGACAACTACAGCATTTTCCATTCCCAGTTATTTGATTTTTGTTTGGCTGCAAGGATTTAAAGCTTATATTTAAAGTGCCACTTTTTGTATTTGTAACCGCTCACAGATGGAGCAGTTGAGTATCGGATTCTGCATCTTTCTCAGGGAGATACATCTTCTATCGTCTCAACACATCACCCATGAGGTCCTCAAATCCCTCCACCATCTGTACCACAATTTCTTTGAACCCAGATAAACTGAAAGACACATCTTGTTCTTGGCTGCTGATTCTGGTTGGTGGGGAAAGGACAGCCACGTCAATTAAATAGGATGTCTAAATGCACCTCATCCTACAACCCAATCCAACTGCTATAGACCACCATTTTGGGGATTGAGGTCCAGTTCTTAGAGAAAGCAAGAGATCATCCTACTCAACCACCCACCCGCCATAGGGGAAGGTTAGTCTGCCAAATAAAAGGGATGTATTTGTGCAATTGCATCCTACTTCTAAAATTTCACCAGTAAACCCACATGTATTCGTATCAGTCTTGGTGTTGGTATGTGATCAGGTTCAGTAATACAGATTTCACTGTAATCACCGTGCTTTCTCATGACCTCATCCTTACAGCATCACTGTTGCACGTGCACATTCTCAGTAATAACACCCCCCTCCTTCAGAATTCAATACATCAGGAACACAAAGCACTCTGGTCTTCTTGTGACCTTTGGTTTCGACTCTGGCGATCTCTTGAGAACTCTCACACTTGGGTATTGTCACAAGAGGATGGATGTCTACTGAAAAGACTATCAACTGTGGTTTCATCATTGATTCTGACACAGAAATTGCTAATGAAACAAACTCAAATCCAATTAATTGATACATCTTTGCATAGAAAGTTTTGGGCCATCCACCATCATGACTCAAGTCCCACAAAAAACACAATCTCTAGAAATGTGCGTCTTAGCGTGGAACAAAGAAAATGTGTAATGTCTCCTGAAACCCATCCCTACAGACAGCTATCCTTGCATCTGTTGCATTAGTGGCAACCTTGACCCCTACCATTCTTACTAGAGCTGCTTATATTGAACATGTGACGTGGACCTCATTACAAAGCATTAACTCTAAATGTAGAAATGTGAAACAGTGTGCAGTTTCCCATCTTTAACATCCATTATCATCTTCACTGTTCCAACCCAAAACCCCACCCAGCTGAGCATCAATTGCCCTAAACCCCAACGAAAACCAACCCCCATTCCCCACCTCCTGTTCTAAACCCCACCCAAAGCCCCAGGAGGCACCAGTCCAGATGAATGGTCTTTTGTGCATCCAGAATACCTGACATCTCCCAACCCAAAAAAATTAAAAAGCCCTCTGATCCTTGATCAGGTCTCATCTATGTCACTGACACCACAAGTCCACATGCATAACTTTCATCATACACACCAAATTCTCTATCACTACACACACATAATTCTACCTCATCAACACATCAGCTCTAGGTTATCCTCTCCAATGCCATTCCAAGCTATCCAACTCACGCCCAGCCCCCCTCAAGCCACCACCAGTGAACTTGTTTGACCCCTGCCACAGCTGCCTGACAAACCCACACCCTACCTCATTGGTTGAAACCATGGCAACAGGTTAGGAATTGTTGGCCAAAGAAGATGGATGGACCAGCGGATGGACAACAAAACAACATGCTTCTCACGTTTGCTTACACACTCATTCACTCATCTGTTACCTTGTTTCAATTCAAATACATTTGCCTTTCCCCTAAATGAGGGTGGTCTGCCTCATTAGGTCTCCTGTCTTCAGTCTAAGCAACCTAAACTTCTAAACTTGATGGGATGGGAGATGAGAGTGGGCCTGAAAATATCATAGTTAGCATATAACCGCTCACTGAGAGAGCGTGGAAAATAGCAAAACGGATTAGAAGTGAGTGCCGTGACTATCGAAATGTTTGACAATTTGTGCCAGTGAAACAAGAACCAAACCTCACTGAATCCCTATCTCATTGCTGATATGCAAAAAAAGAAATAAATCAACGAAGCTTGAAAATGTCTGAAGTTGAGTGTAAAAACTGGAGCTGTTGATGTTCCCTCAGCTGTGAAGACGTTAAATCTTTGCTTAGCTCCAACCCACAGCAGAACAAAGGAACAGAGAGAAAAAGACGAAGAAAGAAAAGAAGCCAAGAAAATGGAGTGTGTTGTTGAGCAGGTGGAGAAGCGGAGCCAGTGGGGGTAAAGGCTTTGCTTCTCGGAGGGGTCAAAGGCCAGGGGTCAGACCTCTTCAGACAAGACTCGGGGGGCCTCGACACCACAGTGAGGGGTGTCTGTGTGTAAGGGCGCTGTTCTATTCTTTCATATCCAGAAAATGCAGCATTAAGCTTCACTGACTGCAGGAGTATCAAATATGTAAACCATATCGGTACATTTCAAATCAAGATCAAAACGCTGCTTTCAGTTTGTAGAACTTCAAGGGCATCAGTTCTATCCTTGTGTCTGTTTACCATTGTGCTTGGTTCTAAAATGAATCATGTTCACAGCCACAGCAACCACAATTTTTCAGCTACTGGCACTGGGAAGGTCGAGGAGGGGTGTGTGGGGTTACCGACATCCGGACAGACACAAACAGATCACTTTAACTAACTAATAAGCAAAAATGTTCTGTATCTTCCTTGCTATGATCACCACCATATACGTATTAGTCCTTAGAAGCAGATCTGTTCACAATTTAGAAGGGGGCAGAGCATTTAGCTCAACCAAACTTTTAAATCCAAACTGACAAAAAATGACAAACATTTTACCAAAAAAAGTAGCTTACACTCAATATGAATTTTGAAGCAAAAATCACAAACAAACCTATGTAAATATGTGTACAGTACAAAAAATATTTTGTAAAAAACAAAGATTGTTGCAGTGACACTCACCCAACAAAAAACTTCACCAGTACAGAATTCTAATCTCATTGATAAATTGATCTTTACTAACTGACTTTATTGAAAAGGTCATGCAGCCTGTCGTAAGATGTGAATATGCTTAAAGCAGACCTCTGGTGACTCTATTGATCATGTTGCCCATTATGCATACACACCAAGGTGCCGGTAACCGTTTGCTGTGGTTTGCTGGCTTTCCTATAAACATCTACAGTCACCCACTAGGTGTTGTGCAGCTTAATAAATACAACTATACCATGAACGTATCTGGGAAACCATGATTGTTACAGTATGGTTAGTGCTAGTGCTGCTTTTAATCTGATTAAATCAGACAGTTTAACTCATAAAATCTTAGATAAGATACTGATTAAGTATCTTGTTGTTACTCACCATCACCATTCTTTATATAGTTTCTCAGACAAGAGGAACTGACACTGTGTTCACCTCGAGAACCTTAGTAGTTTTATTCATACTGCACTGAGCATAAGCAGCTGTCACAGGGGTCCAGCTTCACCAACAAACACTGACATCCAGACAGACACAATGACAGGATGGGAAGAGAGAAACTGTTGGTAACTAGGTGAACCAGAGACATTAGTAATTAGTAGACATTTCTATTTCAACTAATTAAAATGTGCTGTTGGGTTCCTTGGTATGATCTGCTGTAAAATCAGATCTGTGTCATCAAGAGATTTAAAATCTAGGACATTGAGGGTTTAAAGTTTTTTTTGTTAAGTTTTTTTAAGTACCGGAGTAAAGATGGTTGGGCTGTGCAAGCCTGATTTAAACCAGAAGATAATAACCCCTCTCATATGCGTCCAGTAAATGTGTAGCTGCAGCTACTAGCTAGTTAGCTAGACATCAACAACTACAATACCATGGTGAAAACTACCCCCTAAAGAAGCAGTCAAAACACCATTCTGTAAGTGGATTATTTTACTGGTCTGTAACTACTACAGCAAGGCACATTTAGAGACTGTGGTGTCCATCATAACCAGCGCTGCTACAAAACCCTTACAGTGTAGCTTTCTCTCAAGTGTTCCACTAGAACACAGCAAATGTTGGTTTCAAGCCGGAGGAGCACAGAAGTGCAGGGGGTTAATATTTTATAGGCGCTTTCTAGCCTGCATAAAATCGCAGATTAATTTTTTATTGCTAATGGCAAGAAGCAACCAAACACCATAGTCCAGCATTTATACTAAGGTCGTTATTCGTCCCTACCTCTACCTATCTCCCATCAGCCATTAGTACCTTCTCAGCTCTACCCATTGACCTTTCCAAAAAAAAAAAAAAAAACAACATCTCGCTCACAGTCATTTCAGGACTGCAGAGCTTGTCAAATTTGACACTGCATGAATGAATCTTGGTGCAGAGAGAAGACAGGCCAGATAGAGAAGTCTATGGACTGAAGCCTTTCAGGTGAGAGGTGACATGTCAAGAACCTAGGAAGGAAGTCCAGCTGCCACTGAACAGCAGCTTTAGGGCGGCTGCAGATACAAAAGCTGTTTGAACCCAGTCATCAAAACATCAAGTTTGCCACACAATCACTTCCTTATCTAACTGTTTGTTTAAACACATGCATGCATTCCATTATGGGATCTAGTTGCACTCCTTTATGAGTACTTACAGTATTTAAAAAGATCATCTTAACCAAGAATCTTATCTGCACTTTTTCAGGAACCAGACTGAGTCCGAATGCCTCTTATCTGTTGTCTCCTCCAACTGTCTGCCTTCTTCTTCTGTCGCTCTCAGGGAGCCTGACACATATACATGTGTAAGCACATAGGTCAAGCATATGCGGTAAAATTTTTCGGATCCTTATTTATTTTTGAAAACTCCACACAAAATAATTCAGAAGTTTATTTTACAGATACAGGCAATAAAGTAAAGGTCAAGCCGCTCCAGATAAGAACTAGCAAGTGTAATGGTCATGTATAATGACAATATCTGCCGATTCTAGAGAACTCACAGTTCTTCTTGCCGACAGAGCTAATGAGTGCTAGAGCAGGAGCAAGTATCAACATGTAAACTGTTGTTTAAAGGCATTGTGACATTGATTTATGGCAGACTGTGAGGGTGGAAATGAGGCTTGTTCACTTAAACAATGATTAACATTTATACAACAGAACCAGGCACATGTGTGGCTTTAGAAATCTGATGAAAACAAAGGGTCTGTTTCTGTCTGTGTGAACCCACAATGAGTTTTATCAATCACGCCCCTGGAGTTTTTCCTCGCAGCCTTCCCTCAGTGTTGAAAGCTGGGGACGGCGATCCAGTGGAAGCAACACTGTATGAGAGCTTTAAATAGACAACACAGACAGGAGGCGGAGGGAGAGAAAAACAAGTCCGATGGAGGAGGGGGCATCAGTGCTGAAGGAGAGATTCCACACGGGCTAACCTGAGAGGAGCACATCAGTTAGCGAAGAGCGTGGCAGCTGCCAGCTGTAAATATGTGTAAATATATGTGGGAAAAAAAGAAATGTGATGGAAAAGAGCAAGGGAGCTTTTAAAGGGTAAATTCACACTTAATTACACAGGCTGGGAATCTGTTGTATTTCTCTCTAAGGGTTACCAGCTGATATCGCAGACAGTAGATGTCAAGTTAAAAGCAGTCACTACATCCCACATGACGTGTAGCACAGCAGGCTGCTTGGTGCTCCTAACTTTATTCTGAAGAAAAGATGCAGAGAGAGACAGAAGCAGAGAGCTGCCCTATGGTAACTGTCACCACTCCCTGATTGGCCCAGATTTATGGGGGAAAGGTCATCGCACTAACTTGCTGCAATCCTATTGGTACACTAAATGCATCTTAAGGGTGAATCTTGTCCAATCAAAACTTCATAATGATACCACCATTGCACTGCAGAGCAGGCCAACAGCTGAGACCCTATCTGCAAAGACACTGAAGTATACAATATTTATGTCTCTGTGCATGAGAGGGAGAATAGCTGTTGTGTTTCCAAACCTACACCTTTATGATTTTTAATCTCATGTTTCTGTGTCATAAAAGACAAAAAAAATCATAAGTCTTTAATAAATATATATAAAGTTTGATCTTCGTGTTTCTCAATAATACTTTAAAATAATCCAAAGTTACCATTATTGTTAGGGCTGCCATCAGTGTCATCAGGGGAATACCCACACTGGCTCCTTCACGGACAAATACTAATACTCTTTCTGAACGTCAGCGCGTTTTTCTTCTGCGGCGTCATTGAAAAACAGACATGCATAGGCAACTGCTGTAGACAACAAAGGGCGGAGTGGGGGAAGTTACAATTTAACACAGAATGAGCGACATGTTGGGGAAACTCAGTACAGGAATTCAGTTGTAGTAAAGAGGGGAGTGGGGTGTCGCAGTGTGGGTCAAAGTTCATGCTCTGTTCTCTACTCTGACCCGCCTGCAGCTCATGCGACGGGCCTCCATTTTGGGGAAGCAAAACTCCATTTTGAGAAGGTAGAACTGATTCAGCCCAGTTTTTGTGTAGTCTACTGAAAGCGAGTTATATTCTTTTAAATAACTAAAACACACACAACATACACTTTTACTGTTACTATTGTTGGAAAAGCGGCGGGATGGTATAATCCAGACCATTCGACATCTCACGGGGCCCATGTTCATATTGAAGACTCGGTGACGGGAAGCTGGCTAAATAACACTTCAAAGAATATATAAAACAATGGGTTGTTTAGGAAATCCCGCCAACTGAAGCCTGCTGACTGGGTAGGGCGGCTGACGTGGTGCTCACCAACCCTCCGCCTCTCTCCCTGTCTGCTCGCCATTTTGTGACGCCTATAGCCATTACATGTTACGGACACGGTGCAGGGAGGGGAAAACAGCAGGCCCACAACTATGCAATGTAGTGAATATATGGTTTTCATATATAAAGGGAACTTGTGGAGAAATATGAATTAAATGGTTAAATGGTGTGCCGGTGAAAGGGGGTCTCAATGTCGGCGTTCACTTCTAACACAGCTGTGCGGACATCGGTTGTAACATTATTGCGGAGCGGTGTTTTATTTAAACAGTTAATAGTGTCTGTGATGATGAAATAAAGTTGTTGAGAATGGGAGGGATATTTTGTAATAAAATGCATTGACAGGATGACGGAAATAGCAAGTACATAAAGGTGATTTGGTTCTGAGATACTTTAATGCTTTTAAGGACGGTTGACGACATTAGGTCAATCGTGGGATATTTACATACATACTATGGATTTAGTTTCCCGCCTAACACAAAGATGTGGGCCACGCCAGTTTTTCTGCCTCACTGTCTTCCACGCTCACATACCGTAGCCTACATACATACATCCATGTGAGAGCCAGTGAGCGGCCATCTTGCCAAGACAACGCCCATTTACTACAACGAGTGTGCGGTCACATGACATGGGAACGTTCACCAGAATGGAGCACATGCAGTACGTAGGAGAACACGCATGCAGCCATTACATGAACATGGGCTCAAGCAGACGGTGCGTGTGGGTGTGTGTTCACCTCATAGTTGCCACCGTAAATGTTGTACTATTAGTGGCTAAATAAAATTTTGGTCTTCATCCACAGTTGGTGGATATTTATTTGCAACAGCTGTAGTGTACTGTATTAGCACAAGAGTAAACAGAATACAGGGACACACCTCCCTACGTGTGCGCGCACTAAAGCGCTCTCAGCTATCTGTGTACTGACAGAAGTCCTCTACCACTACATACTGTTGAGCAGAATAAATATGAATTCATGTGAGCACAGCCCGTGTTGCAGTTTCTCTGTCATTACATGGACGCGGACACACACACGCGCGCACACACACACACCTTTCACTCCGTTTGTGCTTCACGTGTAGACGGGGGCGCGCGCGCGTTCCTTCATTCATAAAGTGCGTAAAAACTACTACAGCGGCGCGAGGAAGGGAGGGGCTGTCCTGGCTCACAGAGGGGGGAGGGTGTAACGGTATAGAATGTGTGCTGTGTGCTACTCGCCTGAAATACATCATGGTGGTTTGTGGCGTTATATGGCAGTGAAGGGGGAAGAAATAGCATTTCCTTCTTAGTTTGAAGCCTTCGCGTTTTTTTTTTTATTTGCAGCGGGAGCGCGGATTAAAATCCCGTCCCTGTTTTTATGACAGCCAGGTAAAAGTTTTAGATTAATAAGAATGCAGCAGGTTCATATGCCAGTGTTTTGTTAGGGTTGAAACCCCGAATTCAAACCAAAGCCACACTAAGAACAGGCTGCATTTGGTTTTCATTGGCAGAAAATAGAAACTAATCAGGGTTTAAAAGAAAAAGAGAGGTGAGCACAACATGGTGGCGCTTTCTCAGGTTAAATTTCATTTGTCTTTGCATTGTAGAAATGTTTCCAAAGACAATGTTTACACCTGGACACCACTGCACATATAACTATTTTTATTACATGATAATCACAAAGTGTTGCTTTATAACAGGAAAGTTTAAATAGTTTCAAGGTAAAGGGCTGTGCCAGTAACACTGAAATCTTTCACTGGGTTTAGTGTGGTCTAGCTGCAGACAGGCTCCATGCTGCAGAAAGGAACAAATAAAATAAAATGAAATCAGCAAGAATGTCTCCTAAGTTTGACTACATTACTGTTGCTTCAGAAAAAAGGTTACTCTGGGCTCTCGGCCCTCACATTAAAGAGGTCCTGAATTGCAAATACTACGTGGAAACACCACAGCCAAGGACAACTTCCTCCTGTTGTAACAGTATCTTATGTCTGTTTTGTTGTTCTTTTATATGTTTTATGTCTTGCAAAAGACAAAAAAAGAAAAACAATTTACAGAAAGGTGTAACACGACAACTGGTACAGTCCAATGGCAAAAACAAGATCTAACAAGAATAACATTAAGAAAATGTTCCTTTTTTCCATCACAGAAAAATAGCGGCAAAACCTTTAAAATATGGACAATATGTGAATAATTAAAAGATACATTTTAGTGTACTAATTATAACTTTACAATGCCACTGTCCTACATGCATAAGTCTTTTACCTGTATCAGGATAGACATTTTTTATTACTGAAATGCATTCTAAATAACTCAATCGTAATGATTTTATTAACATGTCATTAACAAAACCGGTAGGATAAATGGTTTATTTACAAACTGATTAAAAATAACCAAATAAAAATTATGCTTTAATAGAAATTTAACAATTGTTTTTTTATGTTTAGTTAATTGTGTGAATATGAATTATTTGTTTTTCGTAACAGATATTTTTCCACAAGTCATGTCAAGGAATTTGAGTAATAAAATTCAAACACAGTCAGTCAAGATATTCATAAAAAAGTCAAACAGGTTTCATTGAACAAATTCTGGCGTCTATTCTGATTAATTTTGGGGACTAACTTAGTGCTTTCACCTCATTTTGAGGCCTTAGAAATGATTCTTTTGCTGCAGCTTGAATCGTTTCCAAAGACACATTTTAATTCTTACATTTTCTATTACAAAGTCTTGTAAAATTCAGCGACAGTCATTGATGAAACAGCTGTGCACCAAACAGAGGCAGAGTTGCATTTTATCAAACAGACACTTGTATATGAGCACCGTTTGATGGTGTTTCACATTATTTTAATGTTCATCAGGTTGAATCATTTAAGCATGTATATGTACAGTTCACTGTCTAGTGGGCAGCTTGTCTTTCTTCAGTATAAAATGTCTCTGCTCTAATATGGTAATGTTTTTTGTTATCTAGCTGACTGAAATGTAATAAAGTCAGAAAAACTAAACTTTGACCTAACACCATAGAACCAGAAATTTCAAAATAAAGCCTATCTTATTTATTTGTAATTATGTGATTATTTCCTTAATAACTCTTGACTTTTAAGTTCTTTAAGGATTGCGCATTTGTTGGAAATTATATTTCTTTTCGTCAGTGTGTGAGAAATTGTTCTATAAAATATACTGTTAACATCAATTCTGTTCAGATTGAAATACACTAAATAAGTGGACATGTAAAACTCATAAATACTGACATTCACACCTTAATGGTGTCACAAGTAATCTGATCGGCCCAAAACAAAAAAGAAAAAATATATTTTGAAATTTCTTTTTTTAAGATTTTTTTTTATATTTCATACAAGACATAAGAGCGAATGCAAAATGGGAAAGGGGGCCCAGCCTTCGTCGTCCCCTCTGCAAAAACAAAATGGGGGAGAAAAGAGGAAGGCGAGAGGGAAGGAGGGAGTTCCTGCTTTGTCTAAATGATGCTGTGTGTGTGTGTGTGATGTAAGCACTCACACTTTGTTTTGAATCAGCAAGGAATGGGGCGGGACCAGCAGCAGCCTATAGAGAAGCAGCAAGAAAAGGGGCCCGTCTCCCCACACACACACTCACACACACACACACACACACACACACACACACACACACACACACACACACACACTCTCCTTGGATTTCACTCCCATGTTTGCAGCTTTGAACAGCAGAGGGCTGACTGAGTCACTCTGCTCTTCTCCACTGAAAACCCAACTACTGCAGTGTTACTGAGGAGATGTTAAATATAAAGCTAGTGCTGCAGCTACTACACATTTACTATTACTAAGGAAATAAGCTAATAACTAGCAACAGCTTAATAACATATCTATGCATTGCTGATATTATACCATCAAATCTACGAGGAGCACATTATTTTTCAGGGTCCAGGGCTCTGTTCAGGTTTTCATTAGAGGACTTCTCATTGTTTACCGTTTACTGGCATTTTACACACATTTAATGTTTTTGCATGAATCTAAATGTATGTTGAACTGAAGATCCAGTCCAGACATATTAAAGACATAGTCATTCATGACATTAAGACTCTGCTTTCTTCTTAACTTTCTATTGAAAAACTAAGCTACTGGATTGTTTATTTTATGACTGAGCACAAAATGTCTTCCAATCAACTAAAAGACAAAAACAATCCATTCACACTGCTCAGATATCCAGGTCACACTTGTGTACACTGAAAACTGGTTTGTTTATTGTGTTGAGTCGGGGCAAGTGTGTTAGAAATCAATCATTATATTTCAGTTCTTCTTGTGGTCTCATTATTTGCATGTCACTGTAATGAGATGAATCCCATGTGGAAACAACATGTTCTAGTGTAACATTCTGGCGTTTTAACATCATGGATGCTCAAGTAAAGCTTTTTAAATATTACTCAGTGCTCTGCCTGACAGAGCCACAAGATTTATTTTCTCCTTCTCTTTAAATATGTTAGTGTGTAAGCCATTTGATGCACAAGCCTAACGTCAGACATAATTGCTACCTTTGACTTAAATGTTCAAATGGGGCAGCTTTTCTAGTAACAGAAAAAAATGTTTAATATAGGTTGAAAAATATATAAATACTGATGTGCAAATATGTAGAAAAATTACATTTTAAAATTGTTTATTCGTTTGGGTGGTTTCCGGTGATGGTCACAGTTCCCTGAGTAGCACAAAAATAATAATAAAAAACATAACACACTAATATTCAGTTTAAATAAGGTCTAAAAGGTCTTAAAAACTGTCTAAATTACATGTGACTTTTTCATATTTTTACATTTAATATGACCTCTGAGAGAAAACACTGCTTTCAGCTGTAAGAGTGGCTGAGAAGATGAAGAGTTGGGAGGTATCTGAAGGAGTGAGGGCATCTAAACTGAGGGCGGCTTTCACCTTTCTTCTACAAAATTGGGCCATTATATCGACGGGTGGTGTGCTCGCTTTCCAACGCCTCCACCCCTTCCCAGCTGCATCAATTCAACACTGAAGATTGTCTCTCTCATACACAAACACACAAACACAGTATTTGAAGCTTTGTTATTCAACACTGATCAAACTGATGATTCAGTCATTAAATGTCAGTAGCCTAAAAACACATGTATTAGCCATCAATCATCTCAGGACACATTTGTGTCATTCACTCCCAACGCAGTGAATTCTGCTGTTCAATTTCACCTCTCCTAAGTAAACCCATCAAAGTGTCACACAGTATTTTCTGGAAGGCTCCCACCCAACATTACAATGTACAACTACTGTGACACCTCCCTCCACACACATACACACACACACCTCCAAACCACATCAGCCAGAGCAGTGGGTGTGTCTGCACGCCCCTGGCTTGCACACACCCACTTTGGAGGGGAGGGAGGAGAGAAGAGGGAGTGGCTAAGACAAGGAGGTGTAACAAACTATAGCACTTGGATCAGAGGGGGAGGGGACTCCTGCCTCTCGCCCCTTCGGCTTCTTCTCTTTCCCTTTGCTTCCTCCATCTGCAGCTCATATACGTCTGTGTGTGTGTGTGTGTGTGTGTGTGTGTGTGTGTGTGAGTGGTCCATGCGTTGGGCATGTGACCAGCAGGCATAGCCTACATTTTAACCCTTTGAGAATCCCCATGTAGAAAGAGAAGCAGGAAGGTTGACAAAGCAAGCAGTGATCTGACGAGTGACGCGGGTGATACTTTAATGATCCACTGTGAAAACAGCTGCTAAGTCAGTGACACAGTGTTACTGAATCCTTTAGGATAAAAATACACTAACAGTTGAGGAAGTTTCCCTTTTCATTTGTTCATTTAGACCATGTATCAGTTAGCTCAGTGCTGAGACAATCATAAAAACACTGTCTTTCCACACACATCCATTAAATCTGTATTTGGAACTTGTTTGCTCCACTACTGTAACGTAGAAAAAGCAAAGAACTTTGAAGAAATGAAATTAAATATTAAATCATTTTGTGGTATTTCTACATTACTTAAGTATTTGTGTTTCCATTTTCTTCTGCTTCACATTTTGACATTTCACTTTTACTCCACTATGTTAATTTACTAACTATAGTTGCTAATATTCAGAATTGGATAAGTAATACAAAATAATAGTATAATCATATGAAACTAATGACACAGAAAAGCAACAATAATCCAATAATACTAATAATTTCATAGAGTATGTAAAAGTATTATTTACTTTTGATACTTTAGAGCTCTTACTTTTTTTAAAATGACCTTTTGAATGCAGAACTTGTGTTTATATTTGTATTACTTTTTTTAAAAAGAGCATTTCTACACTGTTGTACAGTTACTAAAGTAAATGAGCTTAGTGCGTCATCCAGCACTGGAGTGAGATGTATGGAGTACACAACCATACGGAAATTCATGTATCATATTTGCAGCCAGTGGTTATGTGGTAAAACACTGGAGGTTGGAAGCAGTGTAGAATGTAAAACACTAATATAGTAACGGGGAGTGATGGTGCAGGGATTGAATTAAGGCTGCAGAATTACTAATGCTGCAGAATATGACTTGGTTATGAATATTAATATGAATATATAAATGTGGTGATTTAAATATTTGAGAATCCTGCTGAAAGATCTAACTGAGTTGCATTATGGGAAACATAGCAGCCAGCATTTTTGGAGCCTGGCTGATAGCAGGGACTTTCTCAGCAGCTTTTTCTTTTTCTAAATGTCTCTTCTGTACGGCAGCGTTTTAGTGCCACAATACAGAAGTATAAAATTCTGAGAATGACGTTGGAATGTTCTGACATGGCACTAACATGCTTTAAAATACGTACGAGACCTCCAACTTCACACTGTATTTACGTTGCTCTTGTCTAATGACTTTGTGACAGTTATAGTGGAGACAATCACAAAGAAAACATTTTTTGCCAAGAAAGTAAGAGTTTATAGAGATGCTGCCAAATATGAGCTAAAGACATGAGTGTGGATACTGGTCCCTTGTAAACATACACTATATATTAAAATCTGCTGGCCAAACTGTAAAGCCAGTGATTTAAATACATTGGCATAAAGGAAAGTTTCACATTGTTTGGTCCTAGAAAAATATCAGCAATTAAAGTCAAAAATGTAATTGTGCCAACAAATCCAGCCTGAGTGAACCTTGAATTAGACTCTTAACCTGGGATTCATTACAAACTGAGATGTTAAGCCTTTTGCTGGGGAACACAGGAAAACTAATTCTGCAGTGTTTATTCTGTATTAGCAATTTCTGTTTAACAAATATGTTATTAGGCAGCTAATAATCATGAGCTTAGTTGACTGAATGTTCAGTTGATTGTTTAGCTTTAACTTTTAACTAAAAAGTTGGATAAACGCAAAGCCTAAACTTGAGCTATGAAGTTAAAGATTTGTTGCCTTGGATTTTTTTTTTTTTTTTACAGTGCACAAAAATGAATAGGCATCATTTCATTTCCATTCAGCTTCTAGAAAAAAATGCTCCTTTAGTATATCATACACATCTCACTGCTCTACAATCAGATGTGCTTCCTGCACCTGTGGCTGCAGATTCCATCCTGCTCAGTGTCCTCCTGCTTTCTTCCTCTCTGTCTGCTAAATGTTGGTTCTACAGTAAGTAACTCTACAAACTTTCAGTCTTGTTTCACCTTCTGTTTACCGCAAGTGTTTTGGAAAGGATGTTGTTTTAAAACTCGCCTGTCATTACACACTGTAGCATCTAGTATTAACTCAGGAATAATGTCAACTGTGTTTTTCTCAGGCTTTTTATATCAACCTTACCATCTTTACTCAAATAACAAAATCAAATTCATTTCCTCGCCTCTTCCTTCGTGTAAACATAAAGCTCATGAACCGTGTGCTCACAGACTGAGCAATGGAAACATGCTGGAGAGGAGCTGCAGACACAGTCATGGTGAAACCATGTTGCAGCAGACACTCAGTGAGTCATCCACAAGCACTTGCATCCATGCTGGAGCACCAAACCCTACACCATTACTCCATTTTGGAATAAAAAAAAAAACCATGTCATTCTATCACTAAATATAGAGCACACAGTCTGTCAAAGCATTTTGTTGCATGAGGACACAGGGTACCTGCTGCTACATTACATTCATTTGGTAGACACATCTGTCAAGAGACACTTTTTTTCCCCCCATGTACACACATCGAGAACAACGCATGGACAGAAAACCACAGATCAAACTGCATATTACGCAATTACTGGTCAACCTAATGCAATAATGAATTACATTATTGAAATTTTGGCAGTCGATTATTTTTCTAAATTTTGAAGGAGGGCGTGATAGATAGTTTTGTTTACGACAGTTTAAAAATAATAAATCCACCTTCAAATTAAATACAAAAAGCACAAAAGGGAAAAGAAGAAAGGCTACTTCAAAAGAAATCATAAAACCCGATAATCCCCAGTTTCCATAGAGATTGGACAGGTGAGAAACTGGGCGGGTTACAATCTTTTTCTTTACACATCCATCGTTTTGTTTCTACAACTGAGAATAGAGGTTGTCAAACAATATGCATCTGGGGCCGTGTCCACAAAACATCCTAAGGCTAGGAGCTGCCCCTAGTGATGAAATTCTAAGAAAATTCTTTGGATTATAATGTTTTCTAAGAATCTCCCTCTAAAGTTAAGGCCAGCTCTTAGTCAAGATAAAAATTGTTCACAAAGCATCTTAGCATCGACAAGAGCTCTTAGAGTGAAAAACTGTCAGCAGTAGGGAGGAGGACTTTAAGACGCTTAAGAGTTTCTTAAGCATGGGACAAAATGGCTGAGAGGCAGAAGTGCCTCCCATCACCCACCCAACACAGTAACACAGTAAAGAAATGAAAACATGATCGCAGCATGTAACAGTGCAGCAGTGATGACTCGTGTGTTGCAGCCTTCCAACAGCAGAGTGATCACACAAACTATCACAGAGCCTCTGTACTGTGACGTACCTCATTTATTTCCACTGGACGCTCAAACCTTGCACACTATACACCATCAGAAAGTCTAGATGTTTGTGTCATGAGAAAGAGTCCGACAGCACCAGTGTTCGTATTGCTCTCAATGCATGGTTGAGAGGACGATGTTTAATATATTCTATGAGAACATACACGACATAAAATTGTATTGATACCTAAAACAGGCCTTACTATTGAAGTAATCCTACTGTGACTGACAAATGTACATCGAAGTGAAAAGGGAACAAAGACCTCAGTTTTATAGTAATCATGGGACACAGCAAGAGAATATAATTCATATTTACATTGATTTATATAAAAGTGAACAATGGCAGGAACCACTAATTGGCTAACTAAACTGCATTGTTCCCAGCCACACCCACTGACACCATATGTGATATCAACCTAACCCAAACACAGCAAACCTTCACTGCTAACTGAACACTCAAACCAACACATTCACAGTTCCAACAGCACTCGTAGCACAAATCGCAAACTCCAAGCACACATTTCACTCTACAATATATACATGTTTTTTGAGCAACCAAATCACAGCTTTTATAACAATTAATCATTATTTATTAAATCACTAGCAATTGTTCTCCCTTTTACTTTTTGATTTTGGTCTTTAGAACATGTTGGTTCATGTGAAGACGCCAGGTTGCATTAAATTAATGAGTAAAGGCCACAGCTTCACAATGAGACACTACACGTCACATCAATACTACATCCAGAAAGAAGTTTACAGTCACTGGTACCTAAAGGTAAATTTACCAGGGCATTCCACAGATTTTACACATGAAGTCTAGTTTCCTTTTAAAAGCTAAGCATATCTTGCTCTGGAGGGAGATTTACAAAGTGTGAAAAAAAACAAAAAACAAAAAAAACAAATTGAACTGCACTGTGGGAAACATAGGATCTCCATACTAGCAACTTGGGCAAATTGTTTTTGTTTGCTGTGTACTGTAAATCACAGTATAGCAATTTAGTGTAGAAAAAATATGTTTTCAACTTAAACTTACTTAGATTTTATTACAATCATCAATACTCTGACAAACCTCAATTTCTGCAACTTTGAAACTTGAAAAGAGGAACTGAATGAATGAATGAACGAATGAATGAATGAACGAACTTCTCAAGAGTTCACTAAACTCATTAAGTTTGTAAAGACACAAAGCTAGCTTAGTAGTTAAATTCCCAGCATGCATTGTTTTCAAGTTAAAGTTCTTTTTTCCACTGAATTTTGTATAGAAAACATGCTTAATGGAAACTAAAAACAGCATTTTTGACTAGATGTATAAAAGTTTAAGGCAGTCCTTTGATTTATTTAATTCAGACAATTTATAATTTACTTTTATGGTTTAGAGTATGTTTTGCATTTCCTCAGAGCATCCCCTTCACTGGCACTTCAGCTACACCTGTTAAGCCATTCCTACTCTCACCTTTCCAAACTAAAATAGCTCGCACTGATCCATTCTCCTAAGCAGACTGAAAATACCTGCTAATCATTACCAGAACACAACTGAAGTCACAATGATGTGGTTGGTTTGACAGAACGTTGTTTCTGACAGATAACTTGTTGTCACTGGAGAATATTAACAATGAGTGAACAGTTAAAATGTGTTAATAAGATAACACTTTCACTCAGGGCGGCAGGTTTTGACATAGGCAAGCAACAAAAGAAAATTGTGTCAGTTTTGATGGTGTTTATTTGTAGAAAATATTCTCAGCATTATAAGACATTTGAATAACTGGAATTTTAAACGTATAATCCAGCAGCGTGATCTGAACAAAGCAGTCATTTAGAGTTATTTTAGCCAGACTGAAACAAATATCTCCACTGTAATCATACTCATCAAATGGATTTTTCAGGCTTCAATGCAACTAAATATGCGATGTAGCCAATATTTCAATTTCTCCATACAGATTTTTTTTTTTTTTTAAATCAGTTGACTATAGATTACATGTTGCATTATTTACATCGTCTTCTCTTCAGATTGCTGATAATGTTATGGTGATGTGACTGGTTATTCCTTTCTTTTCTTTGTTTTGCAGTAACTTACAGTTGATTTTGAAATAAAAACTTTGCTCTTTAGTAGCATTTTTAAATTTATGCATTTCTTTTACATGTATTTTCAAATCACACAAATGTTTTTTTCAACTAAAGCAGGACATTTTTTATGTCATTACTAATACAGGTATCAACTAGGGAAACACACACACACACACACACACACAGAGAGAAACCAAGAAGAGGGGGGGAACAGGAAGCTCCATATGTGAAAGAGCAACTATAGAAACTTCCCTCAGCCAATCACAGCCCAGCGTGAAGTACCTTCCACCCAATCAGGAG
>OMLM01008440.1:24009-46479 GCA_900302695.1 Helostoma temminkii
CTCCCCCCAGCACCTTCAAAGAGCTTTTCTTAGGTTGTGGGAAGGTGGGGTATATTTTTAGTCCCAGTATCTACTTAAACACTTTAATTTAAGATGGAGAAAAAAGGCAGATACATAAGCGAAGAGGACATGCACCACAACAAATGGCAGCTAATGTTATACTGCTGTTACAAAGAAATGTCTTCAGTATTTTTCATATTTTTTTGGAAGTCAACTTCCTGTGAAATATGTTTTAGAATATGCGCAACTGCCGCAAAAAGCTCTGTACGTCTTACTTTTTGACCTTATGCCAGGAGACAGCTGGGATGGATGGGTGCGCACACAACAAGACATGATTTTTCATGAAACCAGAGTTTGAGTTGAGGATAAGACCACCTATTGATGTGATTGTTACCAGTCACATGACGAATGTTGTGTTATGTTAAACTTTCGCACAGTTGTTCTCTGGTATTTTTAACCTGTTAGGGGAAATATAAGTGTTACACCAGCCGCCATTTTGGGTCCTGATGTTTCACCAAACACTTCGCAGGTGAGGGTGATCTAATGGCCACTCTAGTAGTATGAGAGAGTTGGGACAAATAATCCACACGGGCGTTAAAGTTGGAGGACTTTTTGGAAGACCAGAGAGGCTGACAAAACCCACCTGGGGTGTTCAGTACAAGTACAGATGTACCTTTAACAACAACTTCAACTACAACAATAGTTTTGTAAGTTGTGCTCTTACAGGCCTTTTGTTATACCAATTCAGTGTAGAGTTTGACCAACTCAACCTACGAACTGAAGACTGAATCCATTAACAACATTACGTACTGGTACAGTATATGCACTCAAGTGCATGTGAATGGTGATGTAAGCACTTATTGTTGTATGTACTGAAATGCATTTCAACTGAGAGGCAACTAGGGAATAGGAAGCGAATAAACTACGCAGTAAGAATGAACCTTTGAACTGAGTTGACTCAACAAGTCACCACCGACCTGTGGATCAACCTCCCGTAAAAGGTCCAGAAACTAATGAAAAAAAGAAATATTTTCACATCTTGTAAATATTTAGCTTAAACTACACAGTCACTTGATGTTGGGGAAAGATCTGAACCCTCACGTGCTCACAAGCAATTATATAGGTTTTGTGAACCAGAAATGAGCATGAAGTCCAGGAAATTAAATTGGAGCTTGAGTTATTTTTAATGTTTCTTCTGATAATTACACAAAGAAAATTGCATAAATAAAATCACAAAAGGAAACTCACCATAAAAAGAGATCCCAGCACACAAACCAAAAGCCAAATAAGTCAAACAATTACTTTAAATGCTGCCTGGTCAATCTATAGTAGTTACAAAGGGTGAACTCAAATAGATAATCAAAACTATTAAGAATACAGGTCTCATTAACTTTTGGATATACGTTTTAAACTGTGCAATAACTCTACAACATATTAGTTACACTAGAGTTATTTTATTTGGGCTGCTAGTAAAACTAAATATGAAAAGAAAACCCTGTACTTGCGCCCACCTATTTTCCCAAATGGTACAGTCCTAACTGCCAACACCTGGTGGAGCAAGAGGCATTCAGGAGCGCGTGTTTATGAAAGCACCAGCCTCAGCCATGAAGTTGACATGTTGTGAAAAGATCTGAAAGACAGCGACACAGACATTTCTGAATGACACTTGTGCATGTTTACTTACATAGTTAAAAGCTGTTACTATAGATTTAAAGGAAAACTACTGTTCATAGCAACTTGAGTCAGAAAATCTGTAAACTGTGATGAACATTTACAGCAGACAGTTTTGGTCGTTAGTCCATTTGCCTTCGTTCTTCATTTGCCTAAAAACAAAACAAAAATTAAGTAAATAACATTCACTATAATTGAAAATGATTGGTTAATGAGGCTGAAGTGTTATGCCCATCAGGATTCTTCGAATGGCTCTACCTCCCTATTTCTAAAAAAGCCACACTCAATAACTCGAGATGAGTTTCATGCCAGATGGGGAAACATTCATCAAAAATCCATAAAACATGCTACCTGATGATCACTACTCAGTTAATGATTTTTATCATCTCTCTCTTGGTTAATATCTTGTATAAGTCATAAAACAAGCTAATAACATGATGATTTCCCATGCCAATTACGTCCATTGCTCATCTATTCTCTCATTACTTACTGTATTATCGTTATTATGTTGTTTCTCATTACATTCCCTCATTATACCTGCAATCATTTTGTCAGAGGAGCGGTCACATTTCCAAATGCTGTAGGTCTCTGCTTGAAATAATTTGCATGGCGTACTGCTTTACTCAGAGATGGGATGACTAATCTTGCATGCTCCCTGTTGCCATGAGTTCACCACCCACCATTTTCTCATCATAGATGCCTAGTTCTGTAGGTGAAACGCTTGGTCTTTTTATACTGTAGCCTGTCCAGTTAAGACGCATATTTTCTAAAGCCAAATCCAATTATAGCATTGTACTGTGCTGTTTTTGGTATCCTGGTTTTATTATTGGTTGATCATGACATGCACATTGCAGCTCAGACTTCAAACCCACACTGCTAGTGCCGAAAAAATAAATTTCATTTGCATGTTCAGTATCTAGAATCTGCACTAGTATGTAATGCTTCCAGCAAGTAGGCACATCCTCACAGTCCAACACTTACAAAACATTTCTTCTCCCACCTACTTGGATTTTATATTACCAGACTGTGTAACAAATTAACTTGTGACAAAGTTGCTTCAAACTCTGTGGGTGGTGACTCTCACAAGGGCTTATTGTAGCTTTATCTGTTTGTCACTAAGATTGTTCAACCCTATAAACTCCCATGAGTGGCTCTACCTCCGTGTTTTCAGAAATCCACACTCAATAACTCTAGATTTTATACTTTAGCCTGTCCAGTTAAGATGCATATTTTCTGAAGCCAAATCTAATTATAGCAATGTACTGTGTTTTTTTTGGTATCCACGTTTTATTACTGGTTGATCATGACATGCACATTGAAGCTCAGATTTCAAAACCACTCATTGCTTTTGCTTTTGTATTGCATGGTCAGAAAACTCCCTCCTAACATCAGTTTGTAGACTAGCTATTTAGCTACCTGGCACATTGAACCACTTAAAACTGTCTATGTTGGACAAATGGTTATTTGACCTTAGCTTGTGAGTTCCAGTTACCAGAGCAAGTTTGTTCAAAATGATTGTGCCTGAACACACAGCTATCATTCAAACACAGACAAAGACTGATCCACTTAGAGGCAAAAAGATAATTTCTGTATGATGTAAGATGCTTAATCATTTCAGCTGGACTTTAATGAATGAACAACATCAACAAACAACCTGAAAATCTTTTGTGGACAGCAAAGATGACGTGTCAGTAGTTTATCAGGAGTTGTTGTTGACCTTAGACGATTTGAAGGCAATAAAAAGGGTTCAGATCAGCAGAACTTTCTGAAAGCTCGACTCACATTGTCTTCTTCTGTTACTTCTGTTTTATTCCACACAGCAGTTAACTGTATTTGAATGTTGCCTAGCACCCTGCAATACAAACACAGCACACACAATTGGCCACCAATAGAGTTCCAGACATCAAATGTTTTGTGTGTTGAACTGAAGCATGGTAATGACTTACTCAGCCAAATATGCATGACTTTTCATGTGTATCACAAGCGATGCTGCCTCGGCAAAAGGCATGTCTGGTCTGGAATGAAAATTCAGTGTGATGCCTGCCATGTATGTTCCCCATCTCACAGCGGAGCCCACTGCTTTACTCACAGCCCCTCAGGCACGGGCTGAGTGCTATTTAAACAGTGCTGGTGAGCAAGTAATACAGCACAATCAGCTCCCCAGTGATGCTCACTTCGATGGGCAGAGGTGTAAAGCATAGATTTCCATTTTTGTTGAAGTGTCAAAACTGCATGTGTGCATTTTCCTACAGGACTTGGTGTTTGCATGCATGAGTGAATGCAGGTGTGTGTGATTTTAATTTCCCTCACTCTCGCTATAGTTTCAAGTACTGTATATATGTCACGTGGGCATAAAAGTACATTTAAGATACTTGTGCAATTTATTTTACGACACTTTAGAACATATATTAACCTCATCCCTATTGTATGCATTTTCCTGCATTTTCCACTTTCCTGTTCTAATATTTCAATTGAAAATAGATAAAGCCTCCTTTAAACATGACAGGAAGTTTTCTGTGATGGTATATTTATTAATATGACTCTTCAAGTCTACCTCTAATTTGCTATCATTTTTTTTATACAGCATATGGGACTGACCTATGTAGACACCGGTATAAACTCACTTATGTAAACCGAAATAGTCACTTCGAATCATTTAGAGCACAAACAAAAAGAGAAGTAGACTGGAAAAATAAGGTTCATATGACCATACACAAAAAAACACATGTAGACTAAGTATGCAGACACACACTGATGAGCACACGAAAAATGGCACAGAAACAGAAAACCACACATACAGATGCACATACTGAAGGCAACATTCACCTTGAAATTCTTTGGTATTGTTTAAGTAACTAGTGTAGTGAATTTTCAGTGTATTTCTGGATTTTGTTTTCTGGTCTAGCAGAGATGTGTTTCCATCCAATCTATTCTGGAAGAGCCACAGATAAGTTTACCATAATGCAGCCTATAAACATAGTGTCTTTTTAGTAAAGGACATTTCTTGATAATAAAAAAATCTGTCAATATCACAGGACATGATGAAAATTTTGGACTTGATTTTAAACCTCTTGGTATGTTGATGGTATGGTATTCTTTGGTGTAAACCAGATCAATGTTCCCTGTACCGCTGTCTTTTTGCCACCTTAGCTTATCATCTCTTCTTTCTGTTGTTTCAAACCTATCTTTCTTCGTCAGACACCTACTACAGTCTTGTATTCTTCCCCTCCACTTCTAATATCTGACTTCATATCCCACTCCCCAAATCCAATTAACACTATGACCCTGCTTTCCTCTTTCTGTTTGTTCTTCGGCAGGAGTGTGCCTGGTGCTGGGTTGCATGATATTCCCCGACGGATGGGACGCAGAGGTGATCCGGGATATGTGCGGGGAGCAGGCGGGAAAATATTCCCTGGGTGATTGTTCTGTACGCTGGGCCTATATGCTGGCCATCATGGGCATCCTGGATGCCCTCATTCTTTCTTTCCTGGCCTTTGTCCTGGGCAACCGGCAGACAGATTTCTACCTTGATGATCTGCAGACAGACAATAAAGGTTAGTAAAGGAAAAATGAACTGAAATAGTGCTTTGAAAAACACAGCAGGACAGTGAGCTTGTGACCAGAGGGTTGCTGGTTTAATTCCCTGGTCTGGCACGATTGAATCTCAATAATGGGGCAGCAAATTGAAAAAAAAGTAAGAAGCAGCCAGTCTGCTAAACAGCACTTTGGCGTACCTTACGTACCGTGCATGCTGCTGACAGACCTGCAATCTCTAGTTACATGTTTAATTACCTTTCAGATGTTCTTTTGTTTGTTTGTTTTTATGTTTTATGCATAATGTCTGCTTTTATCCAACCTAGACAAAAAAATTCAAACCCTTTAAACCACCATTATTACCATATTAAAAAAAGAAGAAAGACACATAATACCATAACTCAGTGGCTCTACATATACACACGTGACTACATGATTACTCCAGCCAAGTTGCATTCAGGGCTGTATTCAAGAGAGGGAAACTCCTCCAACGGGTTTCTAACAGTTTGCGTGATGTTGCATCAGGACAGTTGAATCACATTGTTTCAGCTGTGGAGGAAAGGAACGGCACAACAGCAAGTGTAAAAACACGATGCTAAACAATAAAAAGTCTCCTTACATTAGGATTATGCGGTTGATTTGACATAAAACCACTGTACAACAACACAGAAATAAAAAAGAAAGGCACAACGAAAAAAGCAATTGAGAGCGCTCTATGACATAAGACACAGTAGAGAACGAAAGTGTGAGAGGGAGATATAGACAGATAGAGCGAGATAGAGTAAATAAGACAAGAGCAGCAAGAGGAAGAGACTGAAAGAGAGAGAATAGTGACATAAGATGTCTCGGTTCTCCGACGGTCTATCTCCATGATGGTTTCCATGGTAACTGGAGATATTCCAGCTCGTGGGTGTGTCTTTTGGTTCTTATCTGATTAACCTCACTGACAGTCTCCGTGATTTTACACATTTAATGCATCTAATGCTTCATCGGCTCTGTGACGTTTCTGTCATAGACATAAATGTCCTTTTAGCTTCTTTACTGGTAACACAAAACTACAATCTATGGACAGTGCTCGGAAGCATTTGTAAAGTGAAGGGACAAAATTTCCATTGGTAAGGATCAGTACAGTAACAATAACATATAGAGTGAGACCCGTTTACCTGTTTAAAAAGAAACAGGGAATAAGCTGATCATAGACAACAAGTGAATGCCCTTCTTCATCAGTTAGTGATAAAATGCTTAACTCATACTTACATAAGCATATTCATATTTTGCATAAATATGCAAGTTTTTCTGTTTTTCCCTGTGTGTATGCCAACAGTTTTTTTCTTTTCTATCGTTGCAGATTTTGCTGTATCAAGGGTAAGTTGATTTGTTTACATTGTACAGTTTATGTGTATTATGTTTCAGGAATGTGTAGCACATAGGCAATGGAAAATGAAAAGTAAGTAACAGTTACATTAGCTCATTAGCTGACAGTGATGTGTAACACAGACTCAAACAGTCAATCACCAACAATCAGCTATTTTATGTTGTAGTGAAGATAGTTACAATAACATTTTGATAAATACTTTAATACATAAATTGTATGCTAATTTATTATTAACTATTCTGTATAAAAGTAAAATTAGTTTGCATTCAGGGAGAAAGATATTATTTACTGAGTCAAGCTTTCAGAGACTTGGATTAAAAAATGGCCATTGTCTCCTGATGTCTGAAACCTGTTAACATTTTGTAATTGGGACAGGAAGTGTCCTTAAAAGGGTTTTTTTTTTTATTATTTTAGGCTGAGGTTTAGTGATCTAAAAATATGTAAGAGCATGACTGTACATACGACCATTTCTTTTAGTTTAATTTGCAAATCTGACCCATCCTCAGGCCAGCCTAGGGGCACTTTGGGAACCACTGTGCTGTTGAAGTAGTTTTTGATTTCTATACATCTGGTGAAAGGGGACATTAAAAAAGACAAATTACAGAAAAGGTCAAATAGGGTTATGCAATAGGGACTGAGATATGCTGACCTTTAGCATCTACTACATTGGGTCCTATACTATACCTCCCATAGTGTAGCTTTTCATTAGACCTTTTCTGCCTATTGCACACAGACATTTCTAAATTCCCCAGATTGATACGCAGGCTTTGTGTAGACGTGTGTTAGATTTGATAAATGCACCCGGAGTCATAGACAGGCTTCTATAGCTCTTTACAGAGTAGTCGTTTTAAAGTATCACATTTCAGGAGGTTCAAAAGGACCCAGAACTGCATCTAAAGAAATGCAGGCCTCACTTGCCTCAGATAAGACCAGTGTTCATTATTCAAAAATTAGAAAGAGAGGCATTAATGTAATTCATGGGAGAGTTCCAAAGCCAAAGCCACTTCTGACCAAAAAGAAACACAAAGGCTCACATTTGCCAAAAAACATCTTGATTATCCCTAAGATCACTGGGCAAATGTTTTGTAAACATATTAGACAAAAAGCTGAACTTTTTTGAAGGTGTGTGTCCTGTTACATCTGGTGTAAAACTAACAGCATTTCATATAAAGAGCATATACATATCAACAGTCAAACATGGTGGTGGTAGTGTGATGATTTGGGGCTGCTTTGCGGCTTCAGGACCTGAATGAGTAATGTGGCTGAAGTAAAACAATTCTGCAAGAAAGAGTGGGCCAAAATCTTTCCACAATGGTGTGATAGACTCATTCCCAGTTATTGCTGCCAAGTGTAGCACAACCAGTTATTAGGTTTAGTGGGCAGTTACCTATTCAACTAGGACCAGGCAGGTTCTGACAGCGTTTTTCCCTTAATGAATGAATTTAAAAACTGCATGTTGTCTCCAATCAGGTTATTTTCGTTTAATATGTGTCAGTTAACTTTTAAAAAATATCTGGTTAATTGTCTTTGACATGTGTCTCATTGTGTGTTGTTGTCCTCAGATTGAGGTTCGGGATAGAAGAGAGCCACGGTACGGAGTGCAGCGTCTTCACTGAGGGCAACAACAGCACTGGATAACTTCTCTTCTCTTCTCTTCTCTTCTCTTCTCTTCTCTTCTCTTCTCTTCTCTTCTCTCATTGTCTTTTTCCTTTCTTCCTTCTCCTCTACTCTCTTCTACTCTTCTCTCCAATGATCAGGATATCACCCAATCTCAATGCAGACAACAAGTGTACAGGATTCTGTAAGATAAAAAAACAACAAAACACACTGGGATAAACTATATTTTGAAAAAAACTAATTATACAAGGTTGTACAGTGCATTTAACACTCAACTTTCTCAACAAATACCTTTATGATGAAAAAAAAAAAATTACTCTATATAAAGTCTTGGTTTGTGTTATAAATTCAATCCTTGAGATGAAGAACCATAATGCCCATCTAGTACTTTGCAATGATTTATTTCAAATCTTGCTGTTCACTGACTTTGAGTTTGTGTATTGTGTACATCCATAGCTTCAGAAAGCAGATTACAGAATCTCCTCACACGTTGATAGAGTTAAGACTCGCAATACAGCAGTAAGTCCATCAGTAAACATTAAAAACAAGCAACAGGGACTCGTATGGCTCTTCATCTAAGGACTTTAAAATATGAGAAACTTAAAGGAGTACCCCATTGCAGCTTTACAGAAACTAACATCTCTGGGAGATTCTTTACTGTATATACTGAACAATGTAAATAACATTACTGCTGACAGAAACAGCCGACAACAAAACCTCATCTGACTCTAATGCATTTGAGTATAGTATTTCTACCCTTGGTTTCAGTGTTCCTCGTGCTGGAAGAGCATTGGAGTATGTGCAAATCCATTGTGTTTATATGACTCCTCACTGCTGATTTGGTGGGATTAGACTGATGGGAATAAAAAGGATATCTTTGCTGGATATTCCACAGAAATGCAGAGGTCTGTGAATCAAAGCGATTGTGTATGATAACAGCTTGTTCACACAGGAAAAAAGACACTACCCCTGAATCAACATGGCCTCAAAAAAAGCCCCTTACTGTAGTATTTTCATCCAACAGCATACAATAAACATTTTAAGTAGCTCAACTGAACAGCTGTCTAAACTAGACTTAGAAATCTTGATTGTTTTAGTTCTCTACTTTGTAATACCCTTTCTCCAGTGTGCAGTTTACTTCAATTTATGGTTCCAGCATACAGTGATCGGTTTACTCTACAAATGTCTTAAGACTGTGTGAATATGGCTGCATGAATCTGCCTTCTCTCAGAGGGAAGCCCCAAGTGCTGCATTGTCTTAAGGTGATGTCACTTATACTGTAAGCCTCCGTGCTGCTTGCAGTACTCATGAGAATCATAAGTGGGATCACAGCAAATAAATCCCCCACCCACCCCCTGCCAAAATGAAGACTTAAGTACCAAAAGAGTACTCAAAGTGTTGATGCTACAACTTGTTTCAACAGAATACACTGTGACTTTGTGTCCTCCCATGTTCCTAAAACCAACTTATTCAGACGTTTTCACCTCACTATGAGCAGGACTTTAGCAAGGATGGAAAAAGAGTCCAGGTCTTCCCCAAGCCCCACATCTGGTACCAATCCATACTGGACCACTCACCAAATGAGTGTAATAATAATGGAATGATCTTATAAAATATACCCTCAATAGATTTTGCTAAAGTTTGCAAAATTCCCAGAGTGAATGCAGATAATGTGACCTTAGTGTCCTCAGTGGTAGCTACTATGTTGATCACAGGCTCAAATGTAAAACATAAGTTTTCTTTATGTAGCATTGTTATTATGACATGCCACCATTATCACCCGGACTTCAGTTGCTCCAACAGCATCTTATTTTGATGTAGCACTCAAGACAATAGTGTCCACTAGTGTCACTGGTTGTTGACAACACACCACTGACATTAATTACTGTTTATGAAAGTCATTATTGACACACCAGCAACATAAAAGTTGTGATTTCTGCAGGACTTTCAGACAAGACAAGCCAGAAGTGATTGGTTTCACACAACGGTCTTTGAGAAGTCTTGTGATGTGCAGGAACATGTAGTTTCCTGTTGCTAATCACATGAACGTGTTTTGCTTTGAAATGCTCCATAAATATGAAAATACCTGCAAGGAGATTCTTTACTTGGGTTGGTGGTGCTGCCAGTATGAGGTCTGTGACTCACCACTTTTCCCCCTGGGCACAGTTATGGCCTTAGTAGGCTTTAACCACTCGATATGTCTGCACTGACACTGATTGTCATGATATCAGTGACATTGTTTGATGTATGATTTGAACATGTGACAAGCTGCTGTAATTTGGAGCACCATGGGGCCCTTATCCCTCTCAGAGCAGCACTCCAGGCTGACATACTGTAACTGAACCTCCTAATGCACCAAACCTGGGTGATTGCAGGAATAAAATTAACTGTGTAATAGTAGTACAAGTTAGTGGTTTCCTATAAGTACATTTTCCCATTTGTGGGGAAGACCATACTTCAAACCCGAAAACAATATTTGATTCCATTTCAGTGAGTAATTCAGTCACACAAAGTGATGCATGTACTGTGAGATGGCTGCAGATAGCAGTTTGTCTATCAGGTAACATCACAAAGAAACGTAACGTTGGACCAATTAAACACTCTGCTTTGAATGCACTGTTAGCACGTTCATTGTGTACAAGTCAAAGCATTAACGTATTCAGCAACACCATCATTTTTACAAAACAGTATAAATGTTATACCATCAGGAATATTACAAGATCAAGGTCCAAAATGATGCAACTTTATATATTGCACATGAAAAATGGCTTGATATAAGATGCTTAAAATCTGCCTGATATTGGCTCAGCAGTGTATCCTGGACAAGTCACTGGTGCATCGCTACTATATACATACAATGAGCAGATAGCTAGATGTGGAGTGTGTTTTTAGAATGGTAGCTAGCTAACTCTCAGGAAGCTGTGCACACAGTACTGTATTAAAGGCTCAGTATGGAAATTATCAACACATGCAAGATATGTTGACTAGACAATGTTCTCATTGTTGAAGTAACACAGCATCTTTTGTTATCAAAGTTTCAGTTCTGGATCAAATAGCACTACTACTACTGGTTTTCCAAACTGGGCCTTTAAGACAATATGAAAACAGCCCTTATGTTGAATCTAATGATGCTGTCCATGCAGCCTCTGCACAGACCTTGGCCTATATCATTCAACCGTCTT
Source organism: Helostoma temminkii (assembly GCA_900302695.1). Taxonomy (NCBI): domain Eukaryota; kingdom Metazoa; phylum Chordata; class Actinopteri; order Anabantiformes; family Helostomatidae; genus Helostoma; species Helostoma temminkii. The sequence goes on from OMLM01008440.1 coordinate 35,389, forward strand.
AGGATATGAGTGCCTGGCCCTCATTCAAGAAAAGTTTCTGTCACTTTAACCTTGAAGTAAATGTGCAAGTATTTAAAATATGATAAACCCATATTTTCCAACCTCATCCATGTGTTATTGCAAGAATTATGTTTTTGCTTTTGATAAATACATGACTCTTTGTGAACATCAGTGCCCTTGCTGCGACATAAGCATGGTGATTTTTTATATCTAACATTTGCATTATGTCTCTCATACAGTATATATTGTGTACAGTATATATTGTGTAGGCATCTCCTATAGAGTGCATCTCTTATTTGGGAATTCATTCATGGGCCCGGGACACATTTACAATAAAATAACAAGGAAATATCCCTGAGGCCTAAGTGGTCATGTCAGGCTTCCAAGCATCATACCTGTGTGATCACTGGTCTGGTTTCCACTCCGGGTACTCTGTTCCTGAGGACTTGACGATGAACTGAAAAATACCTTAAAAAGGAACTGACAATACCTTAACCCTGATGAGCACATATTTGTACCACTCCAGGTGCCTCTAAGAACTCTTGATTTAATTCAGATGTGGTGCAGAACCAGCAAAACAAGTAGTGACACTGTAGTTTTTTTTACTAAAGACTACATACTCTGACTGAGCTCTGAAGCTACATGGGTTTTATTGCAGATTTGAGGTCAATTCAGTTTAAAGTCAAAACCTGAAACTAAAATAAGAATTGTTTTTTGCCATTTATTTAAATTGATTTGGGGAAAGAGATATTTAGAATGAAATATCTATATGAGTTGATTTTCTTTTATGCTCAGTTTGTGATTGGACTCCAAAGCTGAATTCACCTCAGTCTTGAATTACAGAATCATGAAAAAATGTGGAAAAGAATGACAAGCTATTGAACGGACAAAGAGTCAATGAGAAGTCATTTCCAATCTCTAGCAGCAAACAAGATGTTTGTTGTCAATGTAAATGTTCATTGATACGTCAATGATTTCACCATAGTTTTTATCATGCAATATCATGTACAAATACATAATGTTGAGGTTGGGACGGGTCCGGGGAAATGATGAATAATATCCAGTGAGTTATGTTATGATAATAGTTGACTTTCTGTTAACTCCTGAAATGCAGATGTTGCCAAAATACCATGATCATGTGTTAACATGAAAAAAGAGAAATAATCAGTTTTTGTTTTATATAAAAAAAGAATGAAATACTGATATTTGTCAAGTACTTCTGATGAAATCTTTGTTTTATGTGTTAACTACAGAATCTTTCCTTTCTGTTATGAATTACTTTCTATGTATTTTGGTATGATGTATGATGATTGTTGTTCTGTCACATCAGACATCTCAGATTCAATTTTGATTCACTAATGGATGACTGCTTGTTGAAATCTTAACATCCAAAAATGTATAAAAGTCTATTTATAAAATTGCTTGATTGTGGACAAGTGGACAGAGCCTGAGAGAAGCTTTTCATGGATTATGATGACATGCTGATTTTGATTTGAAAATTATACTGTCTAATTAATTCCTATTTGTGAATAGTATTACAACTCACCATGATGACAATTTCTGTTATTGAAACACATTTTGAGAAGATCAAATAAAAATATTTTACATTCAAAAACATTATTCTGACTAAATCCATTAATGATCGCAGCCTTAAACAAAACCAATAAACACCGTTCTGGTAAAATAAATTGTAGTTTACACACACCATAGAATTTTTTATGATAAAAGAGGTCTGGATATGGCAAAATTATGCACAGTTATGGTTGGAACAGGACTATTTATAAAATTAAGAGCCAAGCCAGAGCATCCATTTCTGCTGTAGGGTTGAGAGTGAGTCACACAACCAGAAATATCACACAGGGCCACTGCACACAGATGCGCACTAAGAGGGTGGCATCGCCCGAGACCGCCTGTGACACAGAATCCACAGCTTGTCGCACTAAGCACCTGCAGTTCATCAGTGGGTTCATCCTATGTGTGGTCCGCTTTCAGCACGACCACAGTGGTTGCCCAGTAGAGTTATTTATTGAGGTGTGTGTTGTTTCCTTTAGCAGGATGATACTTTTTAGATACCGCAAGCCTGGCTCCACTAAGTACAAAGTACTACTTTTAGAAACATTTCATTGCCATTTAGGTTTGGAACTGATATTTCAGCAATTTATTCTTCAACTGAGAGAAAGAACAGTTCAGTCATACTATATCTGATTCCAAATGGTATAATGTCATTTTAACATTGATATTACATTGCAAAGGATGTAAAGAAAATGGACTAATGACTCTTGTGCAAGTCATTACTAAGCTCAGTAAGCTTGTGCAACACTTATGGGAACACTTATCCTGAAAAAAAAAGACAAATTCATTCACAGTATCTACACAGGAAAACAAGTCTAAGACTCTACTACATAGCAGCCCTGTGACATCTCATGCTAGCACGCTAATGTCTGGCTTAACATGAACTAAAAAGCACTTAACACAAAGGACACTTATGTCTTGTTCCATCAGGTTCCATCACATTTTACAGCACTCATAAGACCTTGACTTTAATTAACTGTATCTAGTCAACAGGTTCCATGCAATTGAATTCTGTGAGTTGTTAAGGAAATATTTTAAGGTTATGTGCAACATAAAATTAATTAAAATAAAGTTTTCTTTTTTTGAGTCAGACAAGCAGCTGTTGATCTATAATGGATGTTTTCTATAAGTTATACAAGAAGATTTTTTGACAGTGCTGTTATTTGGGTGTCTGTGTGGTCCTTTGTCTACTGCTCTGAGAAGCAGATATCTTACTGTATCCTACACACCCTGTTACATTCTGGCCTCAGAGAGTTTTCCAGTTTGAGCAAGATGAATGCATTTATTCAGTGCATATGTATGATACAACATTGTTAAAAGTTTCGGAACACGCCATCGAAATCATTTAATTCAGTGCAGAAAGCAAGGTCCATAAAAGCATGGATGAGCAAGTTTGGTGTGGGGAAACTCAACTGGCCTGCACAGAGTCCCGACCTCCATCTGATAGAACACCTCTAGGATGAATTAGAGTGGAAGGGAAGGGTGGCCCAAACTCCATATTTAACTCTACAGATTAACAATGGGATGTAATAAAGTTCATGTGCATGTAAAGACAGATGAACCAAAACTTTTGGCAAAATAGTTTATGTATATTCTTTCTTGTTTCAGTTGTTAACTTTAATGGGATGTAGGCTATTCTACTCTAGTAGAAAAACCTGGTCAAGATGATGTTTTATTTTTTACCTACTTGGTAAGAGTTGTGATTACAGAAAGATCATGGTAATGGCAAATACATTATGGTTATGAATGGTTAATTAACGGGTTAGGAACTGTTAATCACTGAAAGTTGCCATTGGAGATTTATCACAACAGTTCAGTGTACCTAATGTGCTTTCCCTGTGGGAGAAAACTGGACCACCTGGAAAACCAGGCCAGACACAGAAAAGTGTCCAGCAGTACTGGTTAAGCTCAAACCGCAGGAGCTTCTTGCTGTGCCCGGCCACTGAGCCACTGAACACCCTGAAAGTGATCCAGTGAGACTAAAGCATTGATGTAGAGGTAGTGGTGGTTTACAGCCCCTCAGCCACCACAAGTTCCTTCCACTTCCTTCATGTCCAGTTTGTTTTCTCTTTTGCCAGAGCATGGTGTGTCAACAGGTTACTGGCCATAAACTGTCAGGAAGGAAGAGGCTCACCACAAATTGTCTTACAGACAGTCACACATTGAGTAAATTTGGCCTGTGTGTTTGTGTGCATGTGAGGGAGAATGAGATGGAGACACTACTATTTTTATATGGTATCTGTGACTTCACACATGAAGGTACTATTTATTTTTTGTTGCACTGTATAAAGCGGTTAAAAGCACAAAATAGCTTGTGCAAACCACGATATCCTCATCATATCCTTGTTCTGGTTCATAATCAAATGCCAAATGCAAATGTTGGGAAGGAAATAGAAACTTTTACAAGAAAATTATTGTATTTTCAAAGGCTTCATTTTTTTGTGCATTTTTCATGTTTTGGAAGGCAGTTTTGTGATTATTTGGCTTGAACAAATCTCCTTCACAAAAGGGACAATGTCAGCATAAAGAGTTATTATTTAAAGGTGTCAGCACTCATAAAAATAGGTTTAAGCTTTAATAGTCAGCATCTAAGGTTAGGCAAGTAAAGTGAGTAAATTTAAAGTGTTAGTAAGTGTTAAAATAAGGGTAGATACAGCAACCTGAACAACACTCCACTGAACCAATCAACACCCCTGTCACAGCACCCACACACAGCAAGTGAAGGCCAAAGGTAATATTTAGGGATGCATGGGTACACAGCCAAACTCCAAACACACCTCGCTCTGAAACAAAAGTTGGATGATGAAAAGAAATCTGGGAACCAAACATGTGGAGAAGCTTTTTTTTTTTTCTTCCTCTGTTTGGAAGAGATGTCACACTATAAATGTTAGCCACTGTCTACTGGGCCATCACATGGGCTTTACTGGCTTTTACTGGACAGTCACACAAGATTTAGTACCAACACGTTTTTAAATTGGGAGTCAGTTTATAAGTAATAGGAAAGTTCTTGGAAGATTCCGTAAATCTGTTTTTCAGAATGCTACATTCAGTAAGCAGCATTCATGGATTTTCACCGTCATTGCTTTTTGCCTTCTGCTTGTCCCTCATCCTTCTGTTGTGCAGTGGATGCTCAGAGGCCTCTACATACCACATAAAAGGTAAAAATTACTTCTTTTTCTCTAAAGAATTGAAATTTTTTAAGTTGCTAATTTTACCCAGAGAGCTTAAATGAAGTTTTGCATTTTGACTTATATGTATGGCACCTCTAGCCATTAAACCAACCCCAACTGGCTGACTGTATAAACTATGTCCTCTATATCCTGACCTTGCATTCAGCCCCATTGGGCTCTTCTCACCAGATCAATGTGTTCCTATTGATCCCTTTCTCAAGGTGACAGGCAAGCCCCATGAGGCCAGTTCCCAGCGCCTACAGGAATGGGAGCAGAACTCAATGTGGATGCTAGATTTAGTCATTAATGTGCCTGACCTCTTGCAGCAGGGCTTTGTGTTTTCTGCCAGAAGGACAGACATTTATAGCCTCTGCAAAGTTTCAGTGTAACCTGCAAAATACTTTTTCACCCTGTACGGTCATAGCTGCAGGTTGATCTGGAGAGGAAAGCTTTAAAATATGAACACACATATACTGTATGTGGTGCTGACTCCTTCCACAGGTATCTGTGCATACAAAGACAAGTTCTACACACCGGGAGATTCTTTCCAAAGAGGCTGTGACAAGTGCTTCTGTCATGACTTCGGTTTCTACTGCTTTCCGTGAGTAAATTATTCATATTAGGTCATATTAATTGATTTCAGTTATATAAAGCATTGGCTGAATCTCATAGCCTCATGAATCTTTCCTCTCCTCTTAGGCCGATGATACCCACCTCCTGGCCAAAGAAGTGTCATCGGGTCAAGACTGAGTGTGGTTACAAGGTCATTTATAAAGAAAAGCCACTGGTGAAGTGTCGGGCCTACAGCTGGATCGGATAATATACTAGGAGATCTTACTGTAAACTATTTGACATACATCAATAATGTATTGTTACAGTATATTGTAGATATTACTGTAATGGGTCTTAATGAGGACAAGTCATTATTTGATGATTCAGCTCTTAAGCTCTGGAAACAATGGAAATAAAAACGAGTGGAATTTCTCGCTATATTTCCTCAACATAATTTCTAGATTTTTCTTAGTCCATTGCACATGACTTTTATGCTGTTACATCACCTAATGTGTGTTTTTGTTAATAATTCAGTGGCTGGTATAGTACAGTGTAATATGAGAACAGTTAGGCACAGTTAGGCATGGTTTTCTGATGATGAGGATCTGAGTCACATCCTAAAAGAGATTAAACATATACAGCAGCAGGATGCAAGTTGTGTTTGAGAACATGTTTAGAAGCAAAACATTTAACATACAGTACCGAACAGTGTTGTGTATGAAAGTAGAATGGAAGTGAACCATATTACTGTTCATACAGAGATGTTGCTAGCATTGCATGTTATGTCAAAGTAACATTGAATATATTACAATGTCTGATTCTCGATTAGCAGATTATTTTATATTTTTTTTAATTGATTTTCATTTGTGTGTGCTTGTTTTATTTGTATTCGCATATATAGTATTTTATATTTTGTTTTTAGTTTTAGCAAGAGTCCAAGTATGAGCTAGAGAAGGCAGTGCTTTTTGCCCATGGTTTTGTGGATGTGGGCAATCTTCACAGATTTTTTTTATGGCCTCTTGAGGGCAACATAATCTGCTGAAAATAACATTGACATGTTATCACTTCCTAGAGTGTCTACTGTGACTCTTTATGCAAAAAAGTACTTATTTATAGACACAAAGCTTCATTTGGAGCTACAGTGTTTCTGGTTACCTAAAAAAAAGCAAGCCCACTTACAAATAAAACACCTTAGCATTAGCATGCATCCACTATGTTGAGCAGCTAAAGTCTTTTTGCAATTTAGTGTTGAGCAGCTGGTAAACAGCGAGATTATCAGCGTTATCTTTAGCAAACTATGGGCCAAAACACAAGACAAGCATAAACAATGATCAATAACAGATCTCTTCTTAAAAATACATGAGAAAAAGAAATGCATCCATTTAGTATCCAAACAAAAGCTCTGAGAAATATTGTAACAAGAGCTAGAGTATCCTGAGCAGTTTAAACTATGCTTTTCTGAACTCTTTAGACATGAGGCTCTACGATGTTTATAATATTGTTTCTTTACAATGGTGCTTAATTTTTTTCAAATAATAAACAATTTATTTCTTTGTGTGAACAACTTTTGTCCAAATACTATTCTTGCATGGACATTTGGGTGCTGTTAGGACATTTTAGTAGGTCGTCACAAGTTTAAAGAGCATTTTCGGGGTTAGGACTAGGTGTTTTAATTGGGTTTAAGACTGGGTTAGGCGTTTAGTTTTGATGGTTAGGGTTTGGCTAAGGGGCTATGAAATGCATTATGTCAAGTGTATAGTTAGACAAACATGTATGTTTGTGTGTATGAAAAAGTGTTATATGTGGGGTGTTAAACCTATGTCACTTACTGACAATCAGTTGTGGTGTAATTGCAATGGCTTTATTTGTCAAAGCTTTTCAGTGTACAAAATATAAACTAGAAGAAAAGCATCTTTCAGTCACATTCACTTTAAAAGTTCATTAAATGTTATGTTTTGTTTCATTCTCTAATTTCATTTGCAACATTCAGTTTTACTGAATATATAACAGTAGCTGCACTCAATATACTACACACTGACTAGTAGAGCCGGGTCTGTCAGTGTGGCAGGAAGCAATATAGAATCATCTCTTCATAAGAGCAAGTGCAAGTGGAGAAGAGCATCATATTCCTTATCTGATGTTGACTATGAACAACACCACATTCCACCGGATTTCATAAATCAAACATTCAAGAAGTCTCTCAACCCTCTGGGGTCTAGGGTACATTTGGCCTTTTTTGACTACTTTTGATTTCACCTTAAGGTTTCACCTTAAAAGTGTTTATCATTTGTAATGTTTAGTATCATTTACTTCAGCACAACCTCACCTGTGTGATGGTATAGAGTTTTTTTTTTTTCATTTTTGACATATTATATTAACAAATTGCATCTCAAAAACAACATTTTAGTTTTTTGTTTTCTGTGCTTGTTAGGCCTATTAACATCATTCTCAGGTTCACATTGTCAGCACAAGTTGCAAACGGGGCCAGACAAGGCTTCGTCTGGCTACTACGACATATTTCATCGGTTAAGTGATTTGGCCGCGCCGGCGCGTCCATTGACCCCAGAAGGTTAAATAGCTCTTCACTTGATTAGTAATAGAAATAGCACTTCTCTAGTATAAAAGTATAAATATACCCTGAAACTGGCCAGGTATAGCTGCTAAAAGCATCTAATTGTGAGGACTGTAGATAGGGATGACGTCTCTTTTCAAGGCCATCATGAGTTCAGCCAGGGATGATGTAGGCACTGTGCAGCAGTTGCTCTCCTGTCAGGATGATAATCTAACATGCGAAGAAGAAAGTCAGAGAATTTAGAGGCTTCCTCCAACAGGAAGTGGTATTTCTCCACTAGAACATCATAGAGGCTCCAAACCCTCAGTGGACCAACACGGCGCAGGTCACCTGGACAGAAAACAAAGAGTTAAACAAAGATCTCCACAAATGCCAAATGTAAAATAATTTACAGGAGAAAGATTTACCTCTACGACTGAAGTACTCTGCAGAGTATTTACCCGACAAGGCAACAGCTGGAGGTATTTTACCAAGCAGCTCCATGATCTGGGCTATATGGTCTGAGATGGAGGGAGAAAACAAGCATGAAATACAAATAAAGTACACACTAAGACTAGTATAAATTGCATCAACAATTACTATGTAATCTCATTAGTCCTTTCTTTGTCAGTGACAAAACACTACTACATGTACTGTACCTTCCTCCAGGGAAATAAACTCGCCAGCTTTGGGTTGAAACAGGGAGTCTCCAGTGACCAGCTCAAAAGCCTAAGAAAATGCAAGAAAAGGGTTCGAAGGGTTCAATGTTTGGCCAGGTGAGTGTCTGTAGACACCAAATCCTAACAACACTGACTGATGGCCTAATCTTAGTTTTGTATTTATAGAACAAGTAGCAACAGCCTATATCATAAATGAAATAAAGTATTTTTACTTATTTTGAAGTACAAATACACTGTTGCCCTAATGTCAGATTATACAGATCTAATAGGGATGCACGTCCATAACAATCCTTAACAGTGGATGGTTGCAGTCTGATTATGTTTTTATAACAAGTACACTCTTGGTACAGTGTGCAGCTAAACTTAATTTGAACTTTTAGTGAAATTTAATTTCTGCTTAACCCTTTATACATAATAGATTTGTTTAATGCAGTGGTTCAGCAATAAAAATATACACTATTGGATTAGCTGTATACATTTTCCCTCACCAAGCAAGCAACGCTCCACATGTCGGCAGGCGGGCCATACTCAGATCCCAGTAAAACCTCTAGGGAACGGTACTGACGGGTCTGGATCTCCTGACAGAAGTGTTTGTACTGGTTCATGAATGACACACATACAGAACGGACAGAAAAGCTTATTTTAGTATTTCAGTGTCTGCCTTGATAAAAGTGATCTGTAGAAAGCTTTATATTCAGCATATGAAGCTTTACAATTACTGTATGCAAAGTATGGGGCAACTGACCACCCAGCAGGAGCTTCCTAGGTCAGCAATCTTCACTGTAATTTCCTTTAAACTGCATTGGTGCACATGTTCCTTCTCTGAAAGAAACAGCAATAAATCATGTATTAAAACATCTTATAGTGCGACTCAAGAATGTGCATCTTTTCATAATATAGTCAAATAATGGACAGTTTTGTCTATTTGTGTTATTGGATGCATCAGATGCATTGCAGCAGGCATTTTAAATAAATAATTTTCCCTTTTAGCTTTCACATCTTATAACAACTGTGTTGTGTTTTAGTGGCTGGATATTTGCATACATTTTCCCCAGATACATCTGCTTTGCACAAATGTTTGACGAACCATGTGCAGCATGTCTGCTCATACAGCTCAGCTGTAAACTGTCCAGCTTTGAGACTTCACTCTTAAACAGCCCCCAGCATCTGTACCAATAAAAAACCAACTGTGCCTGTGGACTTGGCCTCCTTCCCAGTTAGCAGACAGTGGCAGCTGCTGCCCCCTGCTGTTGCTTTGGTAGACTGCTCCTCCAGACACAGCAGGATGTTTTCTGGCTTGATGTCTGTGTGGATGATTTTACACTGTGTGTGAAGGTAGTCCAGGCCTTGTAGAACCTAGAGAGAACACAAAGCAGTTGTGTGGATACTCCCTTTCCTATGGCTTCATCATCAAATACATGAGGACGACCATGCTCAACACTTAAAACAAAGCATTTCTTCAAAAGAGAAAGTTGAGGTTAAACTAAGGGGTACAAGATTTGAACCGATTCTTCTTCATCTTAAAATATTCAATTGAGTTTACAATCATCCATAGTGTTCAGGGAAAGGCAGGAACCTCTTTATATTTTCTAAATTTTCAAAAGCTATTATGTGGATGACATAATTGAGATGTAATCTCTTGTTATTTACAATACCTGAGTAAGAATTTGTTTGACCCACATCTGTGATAGTCCAGGACTCCCAAAACACAACTGCCAGCTTCTTAGGTCAGGGCCCAGCAGTTCCAGGACCAGGCACATGTCTAACCAGCAGGTATCAAGGACAATTTTCCGAACTGAAAACCTTAGTGAGTTAACATACTAAATTATCAGATGTTGCATAACTGAAAATAATGTTCAACTGGTTTGCAGAATATATTTTTTGTAAGATATATTTTACATTAAACTACAATATTAACTGTTAGACTACAATGCATTCGAGTGTCTCTTTTAGACACACATACGCAAGCACACACCTCCACACATGATAATTTCTCACCCATCAATGTCAAGTTTGGAATAGGTGTCAAAGAAAGAAGTGACAGCCTGTGAAAAAGATACGGACCCCGTTGATCCCAGCCAGCTTGAACTCATCGAGCAGCCTAACAATCTTTTGGCTGCAGGGATGACGACTCATGGGACCACTGGCCTAATAAAAGATAGAAGATCAGATTGAACAGTTAGAGTAAGAAGGGGAAGAAGTCATAAACAAATGATAACTTTCAAAGAAACAAGCTAATAAATTGGCATTTCACAGAGAAAAGAAACAAGCACAGGGTCACTAACACATCGTAGGAGAGCCAGTTCATCTTGTCCAGCCTGGGTGAAGCCAGCTCCACTCTTCAGGACCTTCACAGCAACATGCCTACCTAGCCTGCTAACACAATCACCAAATTAGATCTGCTCGGACACATGACACAATGCTTCACTCTTTTCCAATGTGTCTGATAAATGTAGAATATGATAATCATACTTGAAATGCATATATTTGTGGCTACTGCCAAAACTGATCAATTAGTAGAAGGTTATATTTTATTAAAATAAGATTAGATATGTAAGAGTCAACC